>BHFT01036754.1:0-72244 GCA_004320025.1 Laticauda laticaudata | reverse complement strand
AGTTTGGAGTGGTTTACATTTAGTTTATATCTGTTGTGTGCTCTTGTGTTGTTGTTGTTAAAGCTGAAATATTCATCAATTGGTAAGATGCTGCAACAAATGATTTTATGTCCTATGCTTAAGTCTAATCTTAGCCGGTGTAGTTCAAAGTTGTCTAAGCCAACATTAGTATTCCAGGAAGTGGCGGCCACAGCAGAGAGAACAATTTCTGAGCAAGGGGGTAGAGTGGTTCAGAATTTATACCATGTCACATTTTCAGACTTTCAGTGCATTCCTGTAGGAGCCCTCTCATGGGTGAAGAGAAGGCATTCATCTCCTCTGCCTTCCATTCTTCTTGGTGTCCCTTGATGATAGAGACTAGTTTACATTCCCAGCATTCCTGCTTCTTCCCCAGAGAGACGGGAACCTTCAAGCCACCAACTCAGCCCTGACCGAATTATTTTTTTAAAGCTGGGAATATCTTAGCCAAAATGATCTCCAGGCATTAGCTGTGGAATTAGATACTGAAGATAGCATGAGAACAAACTTCTGCTTTCCGCTGGAAAAAGACATGCTTATCCTCGACACATCTTTATAAGTGTAATTAATGTTATTTGTTGGATGACTTCTCCTATAATTCTGCGGCGGCTGCTTCTTCTTTATCACAATAACTGGATTTTTGTGTCTCATTATATTGTTCCACTTGCACTTTTACATGCAACTGTCTTTGGTCTTAGTTTCAAGAATTAGAGGTCTTAACGGCTTTGCCAAATCCAGAAATATTTTCCAGGAAAAAATGCACTGTGAAGCAGTATAGAAGTCTAAGCGTTATCGCACATGGTATTTACCTGAATTCAGGATTTTGCATGCTGTGTGAATGCTTGTTCTGTGATTCAATGTTTTAATGATCGGCTCTTTCCCTCTTGGGAGGGAGGGGTCCCATTGGGCCACTTTTGGAGACTGGTTTCTGGAGCTTCAGCACAAGCTTGATTCCTGACCCAATCATCTTTCAAAGGATGTCATGTCCCTATCAGAGTCCAATTCAGAGGGGGAGGCCAAGCAGCTGACAGGGAATGGGAGTGTGGCTCTGGTGGCTGTGGAAGAAACTGGGGAAGGGCAAAGTCTGACTGGGCAGAGCAGGGAAGAGGTAGCACAGGGCAGAGGGAATTCAGAGGAAGACCCAGTCCTACCCCTCTTCAACTAGAGCATGCAGGGAGGGACGGAGAAGGGAGCAACATGAGTTACGTGCGAATGCCCCCTCCTTTCCCGGGACTAAGGGAAGTAATCGACGTCGACCCTTGTGTCACAAATTTTTCCCTCCAAGCGCACAGCAACTCATTGGAAGCAAATTGTGAGTTATCTTTTATTGTCAAGGCTTGTCTGGGTTCCTGGCATCTTCCCAACTCTGTGTGTTTTGTTGGCCTTTGAAGTCTGCAATTCCTTCTCCTGTCCTGCCCTTGTTGGTTTGTGTTGCAAACCAACAGCTTGTGGTTTGTGTTGGCTTTTATTTACAGTTTATATGTACTTTGTTTTCAGACTGAATTTCCTTCATTTAAAGACTGTTCTTGGGAGAGGTTTTTCTTCAGCCAAAGGTAACTGGACATTTGGGGCAAAGTTGGAGATAATAAATTAACTTTTCTTACTTATGTGACTGCGTTGCCTTTGTGCCCCAAGTCATCACAAAGGAGTCCTATTAAACACCCAAAGAAAGGAGACCTGGAATTCCCCCACCTGACCCTCAAACCCCCCCATTTCCTCCACATCACTCACTTGCCATCCGAGAGGTTAATGCCGCGGAAGAGAGGGTAGTTCTCGGGCCCCGGCTTCTCCATGTGGTCCTCATACAGGAAAACCGGGGATCGCCCCAGCTCCACACCGACCTGCTGGATGCCTTGCTCATTGTAGATGGAAATCAAGAAAGCCTGGCCACCCTTCTTTGCTTTCACCGTGGTCAGGATGGAGAAATCTTCGGGGAATGGAGTCACTGGAAGCGGAAAAAGGAGCAGAGCAGAGAGTGGGGTCCATTTCTCTCCCAAAGGGAAACAGCAACTTTTGATCTGCAGCCACAATGGCAGAGTTGGGTTGAAATCCAACTGAACGACAATATCAGGGCTCTGGTAGTTACCCCCATTTTAAATCATGAATCTCTAGCCAGATTTCCAAAGCTTAAAAAAAATTATTAGGAGTAAACATGCTGGTGCTACTCTGAGCCAACTCTGAGGCACATCATTCACTATCACTGACCCTGGTTTTCCCTCTACCCCCTCCACCTCCATACATGGGTGTATCATAATTCATATTCTCCAATGGGACAAATCCATAGCCAAGAGTCATCAATCGTGCACGCCACTTAGAATTTTTCGCAGCAGAAACTTCAATCGCCCAGAAATTATCAATGAAAACATTGATGGAATGCACTTTCGGTTTGCAAGCTGCCGCATTGCCCCCCCCCTCCCTTTCCGTTGGCAACTCTAAAAGACCAGGTAAATATTTTATGAGTTAACAGAGGAAGGCTTGCTTTGAGACTTTAGTCCTCAACTTATGACCATTCATTTAACGGCAATTAGAAGTTACAATACTGCTGAAAAAAGGGACTTATGACCAGTCCTTGCACTTCCACTTACAACCACAGCTGCATTCTTGCCGTCACATGATCAGAATTCAGGTGCTAAGCAACTGGCATGCATTTAGGGTGCTTGCAGTGTCCAGGGTCTTGTGATCACCATTTGTGACCTCCCTAGCCAGCTTCTGACAAGCAAAGTCAACAGGGAAACCGGATTAGTTGAATGGCCATGGCAAAAAGGCCATAAAATTGGGTGTGACCCACTTAACTGCACCACTTAGTGATGGATGTTCTAGTCCCTCTTGTGGTCATAATCTGAGGACTACTTGCATTAGTAGCTGTGGTGACGCAGTGGTGAGAATGCAGTATTGCAGACTAATTCTGCCCACTGCCAGAAGTTCAATCCTGACCAGCTCAAGGTTGACTCAACCTCCTAACCTTCTGAGGTCAGTAAAATGAGGACCCAGATTGTTGGGGGGGCATGAGGCTGACTCTGTAAACCACCTACAGAGTGCCATGTAGCACTGAGAAGCGGTATATAAGTCTATTGCTATTGCTGTAGCTAATTGGAGCTGTGGTGGCGTAGTGGTTACAATGCAGTACTGCAGGCTAATTCTGCTGACTGCCAGCAGTTTGATCCTGACTGGCTGAAGGTTGACTCAGCCTTCCATCTTTCCGAGGTCAATAAATAGGACCCAGATTGTTGGGGCAAGAGGCTGACTCTGTAAACTGTTTAGAGAGGGGCTGTAAAGCATCGTGAAGCTGTATATAAATCTAAGTGCTATTGCCATCTATCTCTATAACTGCCTGCCTGCCTGCCTGCATCTATCTATCTATCTATCTATCTATCTATCTATCTATCTATCTATCTATCTATCTATCTATCTTTCTATCTATCTATCTATTTGCCATCTATCTATCTATCTATCAACTGTGGTGGCAGCGTGGTTAGAATGTAGTATTGCAAGCTTATTCTGCCCACTGGCATCAGTTCAATCCTGACCATCCTTCTGAGGTCAGTAAAACGAGGACCCAGATTGTTGGGGGCAAGAGGCTGACTCTGTAAACTGCTTCGAGAGGGGCTGCAAAGCATTGTGAAGCAGCATATAATCCTAAGGGCTGTTGCTAGTGCTGGTATGATCGATGAGAAATGCATCCATGTCCACCCAGACACGCGCATACAGCACCTCTCCATGTGGACTTAGGATCCTTTAGGATCTCTGAGAAATCTGCCCCCTCCCCATGAAGGGTGTGGGTCATAGCATTCCAGGTCAAACAGCTGGATGCTTTGCACCGCTGGCAGCACTGAGAGCCGCGACACACCAAGATCCTCAAACTACCAGCTGAGGAAAGCAAACCTTGTAATTAGCTCCAACAACAGCCTGCCTTGGCTTGGGCCAGAGAGTCATTTGTGCAGCTACGTGTCACTGCCTCTTCCCCCTCCAGACCCTTTGACTGTCAGATTCCCCAATCTGCCATTCCTTTTCAAAATGCTCTGCAATTACCGCTGTTGTCTTTATCTCCATCCACTCATTCACTTGTTTGGGCCAAAGCTAACATCTAGTTACTTGCAGGAGGTGTGTTATTAAACAAAAGGGGTGGGAAGCGCAGCCAAGCCCAGGCTGCCTCTGAGGGGAGGATAGTTTTGCACATCAGTCCTTTTTCTGCCTGTCCACAACTTCCAGCCCCCTTTTCTTGGCCAAATCCAAGCCTCAGATTATGTCAAGAAAATGCCTGGCATCTTGGCCGTTGGATCAAAGCAACCTCCACATTCCTCAGCCTTTTGCCAAAGATCCAGATCCACCCCAAGCGAGGCGCTGCCCCAGCTGAAGAGAAGCGTGGCAGTGCCCCAGCTTTGTCCGGAAAGCCAGCATCTGCCTCGCCCACCACAGACCCAGCTGGGGGGGCTCTGGGGGCTAAGCAGGGCTTGAGCTCACCTGGGCAAAGCAGGAGAGGAAAGAACGGAAGCACCAGGCTCCTTCCAGTGCCCCAGGCTGGCTGTCAGCAGGAAGCAGGCATCCTAAAGAGCCGCGGTGCCACAGTGGTTAGAGTGCAGTACTGCAAGCTACTTCTGACTGCAATTTGGCAGTTCGAATCTCAGCAGCCTCAAGGATGACTCAGCCTTCCATCCTTCTGAGGTGGGTAAAATGAGGATCCAGATGGTTGGGGGCAACAGGCTGACTCTGTAAACTGCTTAGAGGGGGCTGGAAAGCACTGTGAAGTGGTATATAAGTCTAAGTGCTATCCTAGAAAGGGAAAAGGTGCCATCTTTTCTGGGAAACAGGAGCTGTGTCACTAGCATTGAAGATGTTGCCTAGTTGGGTAATGAACATCTGCGAGCCAACAACCCAGCCCAGAGAGCACCAAGGACCCTCACAGTTGCACCCTGAGCCACAAATATCATCTTACCAGGGAAAAGTTGCTTGGTTGGGGCACTCAGCTGGGCATCCTTGGTCACGCGATAGGCCACATCCGCTCCTTTGGAAGACCGCCTGCTGGTGCAGAAGCCTGTCGTTTTTGAGATGCCATCGGGTAAATTATGGAAATCTAATACCTTCAATAGATCTGCAGGCTCAGCTGAAAGAGAGGGAGAGAAGCCAACATCAGCACTACAGATTCCCAAGGGTGAAAAAAATCCTTGAAATCATTTGGTCCAACCCCCTGCTTAGCACCTCCAATAGATGATCACTCAGCCTCTCCTTGAGGGAGAAAACACAATTTCATGTGGCAGCCTGTTCCCCTAGCTGTACATTTTGGCAGCCAGTCTGAAAGTCCTTCCTTTAGGTTTAATCCACCACACAGCCCAATATTAACCAGAAACACCAATGTGGCTTTATTTCAAAGGAAGTGTGATGACCTGGGGCATGGCACAAAGGCAACACAGTCAGATAATCAATAAGAGTCCCTTTATTATCTCCAACTTTGCCCCCAAGGTCCTGGTTACCCTCTGGCTGGAGAAAAATTCTCCCAGGAACAGCCTTTGGCTGTAGAGAATCAAGCCCAAAATGTGGTCAACAAAAACTGGAACTATAACTCCAATCAAGGCAAGATGAAGTAATTAGTTTGGCAGGGCAGGAGTAAGAATTCCAGATGTGAAGGCACAGCAATAACTCAACATGGTTGGGAAAAAGCCAGGAACACAGATAAGCAAAGTCAGCACAAGATAAACTCACATTTACTCCCAGCAGCTGCTGCACTCAGCATGCATCTCTTAAACTCTCATTCCCAGCTGTGGCTAATGAAGGGAATCAGGGCCCTTTCCTCCCCATAAGCCACGCAACCCATGTTGCTCCCTGTTTCTCTCTGTGTGCCCTGGGATGAAGAGGCAGCAGGCCTGTGTCTTCCTCTGAACCCCCTTCTCCCTTGTTCTACCTCTTCCTTGCTCTGCCCAGCTGGACTTTTCCCTTCCCCAGTTTCCTCCAAGCCAACAGAGCCACACTCCCACTCCCTGTCAGCTGTTCATCTTCCTCCTCAGATTCAGACACCGACAGGAACATGACAGGGAGGAAGAGAGGGAAGGAAGAAAGGAAGGAATGAAGATGGATCCATTTCAAAGAGAAGCATCCTGTGCAGCTCAGCCAATATAATGAACAGGCCCTTGGAGCTTCAGGGGACAGGCCAGGGCTGGCCTGATGCCAAGCACAGCAATGTGGGCCTGGGTCTGCACTACATCCACAGCTCCCAAAAGCCAACCAGGGTTACAACTAACCAAGCTAGCTCCTCATATGGCCTGATCCAGCCTGCTAGGGAAAAGACTATCCGAAAGCTGTGAGTCCCATTATGCTCCCCGTGGTTGAGTTGTGAATGCCCCCAGATGCTTGGCCCAGAATATCTGTATTTGCAGTATGATTTGTTTATTTAGTTTCTAGGGCTGCCCATCTTATCGTAGCAACTCCAAATGGCTACCAACATATAAAAATGCAGACAAAAAATGACATCAAAATATTAGAAAATATATTAAACCAATTGAAAGTTGTTCAGAGTTTTGCAGCAACAATTCAGCACCAGAAAAGTAAACACAGATAGCTGATGCTTCATTTAACGTCTTTATAAACATATTAAGTAATTTTTACAATACCAGTTGTAGATTTCTCCAACATGGAGCAAACTCAAACAGAATCAGACATGTTAACTCAACTTCAGCAGACAAGCAAGTTAGTTTCTCTTTCTCCTAGGCTGCTTCAAGTTTCAGTTTCCAAACAGTCCTCATTGGCTGACTTAGTCTATTCCTTAGTCTATTAGTCCAATATGCCTATTCATTGGCTGACCTTGTTACCATGCTCTATTCCAGTTCATGAATATACTCTGACAAAAGTCAATCCTAATTTAACAATAAATTCAAAACATGAGTAACGAGCTTCTAGCAGTCAACTGACTTCCACCTTGATCGAGTCAGCCTGCGTCCAAGCTTCCTGTATTCTCCAGGGGGCCCTTGGACAAATCAAAGCCAACAACCCTCCTGATTTTTATTTCCCACAGAGACCCCTGAGTGTTTCAAATAAATTTTTACCAGCCTTCCCATCTCCTCTGACCCCCTTCTATCATGAAGCTGCTCTCCCACCTCTGACCATCTCTACTGCCTTCTTCCGCATCCAACCCACTTTGGCGTCATCCTTGTGGATTGCAAAGGTTGCAGAATGAGAGCCAGTTCTCCAGGTGAGCTCCAGGGGAAACAGAGCTATCTGGAACTCATTCCTTCTCCCCAAAGCAAGTCTTCCATGGTGGGGGTGCAATGGTTAGCAGGCTGGGGAGACCTTCAGCCATGGACGACTTAGCTCTCAGGCAAAGGGGGTACAATGAAAGAGGTCCCAATTCCTCCAGCTCGAGCACCAGGACAGAACTCAGATAGATAAATGCACCAGTATACCTGAATTAACTGGATTACCTTCCCTTCCCTTCCCTTCGCTTCAATTTTCAC
Organism: Laticauda laticaudata; assembly: GCA_004320025.1. Classification (NCBI taxonomy): domain Eukaryota; kingdom Metazoa; phylum Chordata; class Lepidosauria; order Squamata; family Elapidae; genus Laticauda; species Laticauda laticaudata. The sequence continues at coordinate 64,784 of BHFT01036754.1, read as the reverse complement.
TTCACCTCCACCTCCACTTCACCATCACCTTCACCTTTACTTTATTGTCATTGCATCTCATACAATGAAATTAAATGCCATATTCAGTGTACATTTTGTTTTATTTCAAAATAAAACAAAAGTACGCATCCTTCACATTCAATGCAATTGAATTGAAAACTCCTGATATTGCATTAATATGGCACTATACCCATGATGGTGAACCTATGGCACGTGTGCCACAGGTGGCATGCAAAGCCATTTAGGTGTGAGGGGGCAGTGTGAAGGGGGATTGCTCATGCATGTGCAGGGGATGTGTGTGGGGCATGCATTGCCTGCTGGGTGCTGGCACACGAGCGCAAGCGCGCGCACAATTTTTGGCACAGGAGCCCAAAAAGGTTAGCCACCACTGCACTATACAGTAGAATTCAAAAGAGTTACTACCCTGTGATAGAAGCCGTTTTTCAGCCTGTTTGTCCTTGTTTTTATTATTATCCTGTATCTTGTATAGTTCAAAAAAAATGGGTGCCCAGGATGAGATGGATCTTTAAGAAAGTTTTGAATTTTCTTAATACAATACAACCAGTGAATAGCTTGCCTCCAGAAATTGTGGGCACTCCACCACTGGAAGTTTTTAAGAAGAGACTAAACAGTCACTTATCTGAAATAGTATATGGTCTCCTGCTTGAGGAGGGGCCTGGACTAGAAGACCTCCAAGGTCCCTTCCAGATTCGATTTGATTTGATTTCCTATTTCTATTTCTATTCTACTCTACTCTACTCTGTTCTACTCTATTATTCTACTCTACTCTACTCTACTCTAATACGTGAGATGGGGTGGGATGCTGCCAGTATAACAATCAGTTTGGTTCCTCACCTGCTATGTTACTTCAGGGGAATAACACAGCTGAGGAGCAGCAATCTGTTCCTCTGTGCGGATCAGCTGGGACGATAAAGGTGAGCACAGCACAGCAGTGGGTGAGCATGTCCACATGATGTTGGAGCGAACCAGTTCCCTCCCAGCTGATCTTCGGAGTTCGGGGTTCACCCAAACCAGCAGAATCCCACCCCTGCCTAAGTCCTGACGCTGAGAATTCTTTTGGCCCTATGCTGTCCTCTCAAAGTTGTTGGCATTGGATCCGTCTTTCTGCTCCCAGTTTTGCTTTTCTCCAACTCCCATCCTGGATGCTGTCCACACTTCCTTGCGGCTGGCAGGCAGGCCAATCCACTCTGACCAGTTACCCAGCAGGAAGGACAGCCTGCTTTCCCAGCCTTCTCCCAGGACGAAGCAGGAGCCTTGCTGCAGAAATGAATAAGAGCTCAAATGAAGCCCGGCCTTCTCAAAAGAGGCTTTATTTCTCCCAGCTGCTCTACAGGGGCTGCTAGTCTCTGGGTGACCGAAAGAAAGTTCTTCACCTTGACTGTTGTGGCTTGTCAGCCACTGGCCCTTCCAGCAACTGAAGCCGAGAAGGAGGAAAAGATGTGAGAGTCAGGGTCAGCATCAAGGCAACCTGAGAGCTCCGAGGGGGAAGAGGGAATGGAGATGATAGAGAGAGGAGAGAGAGATGGAGGTGGAACCTGAGCTGTCGATCAGCCCTCAGATGGAGAGTCAACAGCCCCCCGTTCCAGAGGTGGCTGATGAGGAAGAGGAGGAACAGCTGGGTCTCGTGCTTGACACACGGATGCGCAGAAGACAGAGAGGAGAGCAGTGAAAATCCTTGGGACGGAAGAGCCACCGCTGCTAGCGAAACACCCCACTAGCTCTGGGCATAAAGGGCAGGGGGCGGAGATGAACAGATGTGGCAGACAACTGTTCATGTCCTGGCCGGACGGACTTGCTAGTCTGCATTGAGATAATTTATTTATTTATTTTTGCCAGGGCTGCTGCTGCTCCTAATAAAGGAATCATTAACTACAGAGGGTTTGTCGTGTTTGGGGAGCTGGGTCAGAACATTTGACGAGGTATACAGGGGGTAGGACCGATCCTGCCCAACCAGATCGTGGTGGGATTCAAAAATTCCCACCACTGGTTCTGTGGGCGTGGCGTGTTGGGCATGATTGCAGGGTGGGATTGTGGGATCGCACACATGCCAAATGTGCGCTTTGCGCATGCATTAAAACAGCAAAAACTAAGCTACTGCGCCTCTCAGCTGTTTAGCACAGCAATCCGCTCTGGCACACCAAACAGCTGAGAGGTTAAACAGGACCTAGGAGCAGGGGCAGGCAGCCTCCCCCTCGAAGGCCTTCCCTCCTTCCTTTGGCCCTCCTCTGCCAAAGGCGAAGCACCAGAGCATAGAGAGAAGAGAGTCGCCTGGGTGCAGAGACCAAGGTGAGAGCTCATCTAAGCAGCCTGACAAGAGAGTCAGGAAGAACGCTTCGGGGACTGGAACCAACCATTGACACCCCTGGTACAGGGTCTCCTGCATGAGCAGGAGGTGGGCTAGAAGACCTCCAATGTCCCTCCAATCCTGTTATTCCACGTTATTCTAAACTGCAAGGGAAATGCTAGGAACGGTAACAGAGCTTGATCATGCTTTGTCCTTCCGAGACAGGAAGGGAGAGCTTAAAAGGCAGCCAATTTTATTTTAACTTTCATTAACAAAAGGCATTTTGACTTCTGCCACATGGGAGGGGACTATTACTTTGCAAGGAGTGTGTCCTAAAAGGTACAACTGCTTCACCATTAAATCCGGTTTCTAGCAGACTAGAAACATGTCCTGGAGGGATGCAGCCATTTTTTTTTAAACAACTGGCAAAGAGGAAGAGTTACCTACTCCCAACTACATTATACCTCCCATAAGATTTGGAAAGCACTCAAGGCTGAGATTTCAAAAAGGATAATTAAGAACAAAGTACAAAGGATGCATTAAAGCGCCTCCCCTCAACTGAAAAGGACATTCATGGAGCCATTTCAAAAATGTGCAAGATATCATCAGGCGAGTTCTTGGCAGGTAAAAGGCCCAGATTCAGTACCTTCCCTGCCATAGGATGCTCCCTCCTGCAGGAGGCCCTCCACAGCAATGGCCGAAGGAGAAAGGCGGCTGGGTTGCGGCCAAATCGTTGCTGAAGTCTTTATTTTATTTATTGATTTGATTTGATTTGTCAAACACAAGATAATAGGAATAAGAACAAGCATAAGTAAGAATACAGGAAATAAGTACAAATAAATGGGGACAATAGGACAGGGACGGTAAGCAGGAGGGTGCCCTTATGCACGTCCCTTGCAGACCTCTTAGGAAAGGGGTGAGGTCAACAGTGGATAGTTTGAGGTTAAAGTTTTGGGGGTTAGAGGTTGTAACAACAGAGTCAGGAAGTGCATTCCAGGCATTGACCACTCTGTGGCTGAAGTCGGACTTTCTGCACTCACGTTTGGAGCGGTTAACATTGAGTTTGTATCTGTTGTGTGCTCTTTTTATTGTTGCGGTTGAAGCTGAAGTAGTCACTGACTGGTAAGACGTTGTAGCAGATAATTGTGTGTTCTATCTTGCAAGCAAGCAGTGCTGAGAAGCCCAAGGGGTTTTCCTTGAGACCCTCAAAATATTTTCTTCCAGGGCTGCAGTGCCCCAAAGGCCAAGCCCTCTTCTGGAAGAGATGGCCAAGGAAGACTATCCTGAACACAGGACAGTGAGGGGAAGGGCTGGCCTCCACAGTTCGGTTCTCCATCCCACTAAACATCACCTGATGGTGGGAGAAACAGCCACTCATTATTCTTGGGGTGCGGGGAGAGAGACTGGAAAGTCAAAACTGGGGAGTTTCGACAGATGGCCGAAACAGCAGGCTTAAAACCTTGCTTTCTTTTGGCACCAATACTTTGAGTGAGCACGAATTGTGTGGTGGCCTAGAGGCGGAACTCTCACCTCACAATCAGGAGGCTGTGAGTTCGATCCTAGGTAGAGGCAGATATTTCTCTCTCTGGGCACAATGAGAATGTATATGCTGAACAAAACTCCGTATTGGCAACAAGAAGGGCATCCAGCCAAAAAAACACTCTAGTAGCTCCATTCAGTCGCCCAGACTCCACCCCACAAGGGATTATGGGTTTCTTAAAAGATGATGATGATGATGATGGTGATGACACAAATACGTATGAATACCAAAATATCCCTCCCAGAATCCTCCTTAATATGCAGGAGCATAATTACCTGCAATGGGCTATGTGTGTGTGTCTGTGTCTGTCTTCAAGAGGCAAAGACTCCCGAACTTCCAGGTGCCACTAGTGTTCACACTGGGCTGCTTCTGTCTTCCACGTATGCAAGATCCTAACTAGGCCATAAAGCCAAAGCAGCCATGGATTTTCACAGCCAGAGGGGCAATGACAGAAATATAACTTGGCTAATTAACAGCTGTAATAAACTTGGAGGAAATCCAAGTGTACTGGGAGGCATTCTGTTTGAAGTTGCTCACACACGTGCCTCTCCCACGTGTGATAAAAAAACCGTTCTTTCATCCGATGTGAGCACACCCTCTTCCACCCTGGGTCACCAACAAAGGGGGAGGCGTAACCTGAGGACTGAAACAAACCACGTCTCTTTTGAGGGGTTTGATTTACATACACACACACAAACTGTTGAGGCCTCGACAGGAGAAACCCGGAGAACAGCCTAGCAGCCACAGATACGCCCAGCTGCAAAGCCTGGAAATGATCTGCGGCACTTCTCAGATGGTCCATCCGGACCTCCCAGGGTTGTCAGCAATTCAAGGGGAGGGTCATAATTTTTTTTTTAAAAAGCTGACTTACTTTTCACAAGGAGAAGAGGGCCGCTGGCATGTTTTGCTCACAGCTTTGCCTGCAGAAACCTCAGTGGACCATTGGGCTGTGCACAGGGGTGGGATCCTACCAGCATAACAACCGGATTGGGGAGTGTACGCATGCACACCAAACATGAGCTGCACACCCGTGTGCGCGGCCAGGTCCGGCGAGCATTTACCTTCTCCAGCTGACGAGCGGCACTCAGCTGTGCCACACAAAGCAGCTGAGGAGGTAAACGCATAGGATAAAGGACAGCCTTGAGCCCGGGCAGGCGGGTGGGCCAAACAGGCAACCAGACAGTCGTCACAGCGAACTGCTTTGGTGTCAGCTGCTCTTTGGAGTTCCTGGTCCTATCGAACCAGGCTAAACTGGTAGCATCCTACCCCTGCCTGCACAACACTTCAGAACAGCCCTGAGTCGCTTTCTGTGATATGGACAGCTACGTACACTTGGTAAATAAATAAAATAGTATCACTTATTTATTACACTTCAATCCCAATATAAAAACACTAAGTTTTCTTCCTGAGGGAAAATCAGGCAATTCATGTACTATTTCAAGGGAGTCAAATTCCCAGCAAGTTAGAGAAGCCCAAGCAGCCAAAGACATCCGAGATCTTTGAGGAGCAACCTGGGGGTTGTGACTCTGCACACAGACTGCCAGGCACATCTCAAGTGCCTCAAGACTATCCAGCCACAAGCTACCTGCTTGCAACTTAAATCCATAGAAACTCGTTTGCATTCTGTCCTCTGGACAGAAGAGGAACCCAGCATCTTCTCTCAGCATTTGCTCAGTCACCTCCATTCTCAGGTCTGCCAACTCTGCCTGTTCTGACCCAAACCTGGTTCCAGTAAACACAAGACATAGGTACCAGCACAATCTTTTAATGTTTCATTCATGAATCCTGTTCCTTCACAGGTAAAAGGCTGCTTCCAACTAATTAGCTCTGATAAGAATGAGTCTTGCCAAGTTTTTACAAGGCTGCCAAGAACACCAGATAAAGTTCCTAAACAGTAAATCAAAGAGTCTCCAAACACCAACTCAGATATTCTAATATCCACCAGGCTCAAGTATCAAACTTCTTTGCCTTCTGCAAAGAAGGCTGGCTTTTATCTTCTCGGGGAGGGACCATTACTTTGCAGCCTTACTCCCGAGTCACCTGTGCTTCTGCAGCTGCTCTTTCCTTCAAGCAGCCCTGTGCACATACACACTGGGCCCAGGCTCCTCGGGGTGCTCTTCCTCACTGCTGCCAGCCTCCACAATCTCGGAAGGCCGCCCTCCACTCACTCCCTGATGGTCCTGGCCCTCATCCCTGCATCCCACGCAGGGCCCTCACTTGAGTCCTCGCTCTCAAAGACCTCAGCTGTCCACACCTGCTGCCGGTGAACCACAACATTGCTTGTCTCTCGGCACTTGCTCCCCTGACCACCCCTGGTGACATTTTCTGCACCTTTTGCAATTTGTATGAAATATTCTCCGGTGGACGCAGTGCCAGAATTGCCTGATGGTGACAGCCAATGAATGCAGAGTATTCATTGGAGTGGAAGTTGGTTGACAATGTTAGTGGCAATCTTCTGTCCAGCCCACCATTCACTTTCTAAGAATGTAAATAAATACCCATTTCTAAACTAAAAAGAGGGGCAGAATTACCCCCGCTATGTGTGCTGCATTCACATCCAATACTGGAGCAGGACTTGCCAAATTCTTTGCATTACTGAAATACAAATAATTCCCAAAACTGGGAAATGCAGGGAGCCTGAAGTTCAGTGCTCCTCTGTTTCTTGGCTGAGGGAGCCAGCATTGTCTGAAGACATTTTCCATGGTCATGTGGCTAGCATGGCTATATACCAAAGGTGTACAGAATGCTGTTCCTTTCCTTGCATCCTTACAATTTACATTGACTGTTTCCTAGTATGATTTGATTGCTTATTGTACCCTATGACTATCATGAAGTGTTGTACCTGATGATTCTTGACTCTTGACAAATGTTCTTTTCTTCTATGTACACTGAGAGCATTTGCACCAAGACAAATTTCTTGTGTGTCCAACCACACTTGGCCAATAAAGAATTCTGTTCTGTTCTGTTCTGTTCTGTTCTGTTCTGTTCTATTCTATTCTATTCTATTCTATTCCTACCAAAGGGGTCCCTATTAATCTACTCACATTTGCATGATTTCGAACTGCAAGGTGGGCAGGAGCTGGAGTAAGAAACAGGAGCTCACCCCATTGCGCAGCACTCAGATCTCAAACCTGGTCTGTCAGTTTTGCAGCTGACAAGCTCAGTATCTTCAACCACTGAGCCATCACTCGTGTGTGTGTGTGTTTGTGTGTGTGTATCATTATCATCATTTTAGCCATTTGCAGAATGAAGACTTCTTCTGCTTATTTCCAACCTATTCAGTCCTGAGTTTATATGTATACGTATACACACACACACACACACACACACACACACACACACACACATATTGCCTTACAATGAGATGGGCAGCAAACAAATTTAATAAATAAAAAATATTTTTTTAAAAAAACAGGCACAGACTCCAGATGGAGTCGCTTCAATGCATCAAGCTCAGCTAACATGGATTAGTCACTTTTAAGTTCAATATGCTGTCAGAATCCAGGAATTATTTTAGCATGCTCTGGGGATAAGGTTACTGTTTTAAGATATCACATAAATGCAACAATTAGTTATGTTAATTCAAGTGTAGGATTTAGCATATTGTATAAACACAGCCCAAATGTTGCTTAGCTGAAATACTGCTTATTAATACTTTATTAATTTATTTGATTCTTTTTGTTTGTTTTTATTGTTTTTTATTTTTATTTTATTATTACTAATAATATGGTTTTACATTGTGTAAACGGCTTCAAGTCACCAAGGGCAAATAGGTGGCAATATAAATTGAATAAATAAATAAATAAATATATAATACGTCCTTTGAGAAGCAGTGTGCCCTCACTATGTAAATATTCCACACAACTCTTATATGCTTTTAAAAATGGATGCTAAATATGCATCTCAAATGTCCATTGAAACAAATGCAGGCCTTTTCATTCCTTTTAAAATTGTAATGGATGATGGAAAAGATGGTTGGATCCACCTGAGACAGACATGGGTGGAAACTCACTCACTGCCAGATTACCTGGCCAGAGCCAATGGGAACACTTGGTTTTCTACCTAAAAGAGAAGGTTGCTTGCAAATTAAAACTGAGCCATTGGCCAGAGCAAACGGGAGTGGGGGGCTCCCATTTTAAAGGTGGCACATTAACAAAAGAATCTGTATTGTGTGCTGGCACTCAGTTCCCACCCAGAAGTCCTGCCAAGTCTTCCTCCAGAGTCGAATCTTTTTTGATATGGTTAAAGTCAGCCAAAATCAGCTCATCTAACCCAAGAGAAAAGTGAAAAATGCAGAAGCTCCACAATTTCTTCCCCAGCCCACTTCAAATTTCTGCTTTCCTCCCCAAACGCTCCTTTTCCTCTTCACTGGAGAACCAGCTATTTCCACAAAGATCCCTGAAGTTTCTGTTTGTGGAACCGTTGGTTTCAAGGCCTTTTTCAGGGAGCTAACACAGTCTGCATGACATAAGCTGGGGGTGGTAGCAGAGGCAGTTTCCGCCTTTGAAAACTGGAAACAAAGCAGGAACTTCAGAAGAAGGCAGCCAGAGGCAAGCGGCAGGGCCAAGCCACTGGCAAATCGAGCAGCTGCTTCTGCATGACAAGCTAACCTTAGATGCCACAAACTTTCTTTGTTGGCTTGGAGTACTGCACATTTGCCTATTTGGCCATTCTGGGGTTGGTTCAAGCACAGAACATGGATTCATTCAGGATCCAGGGTGAGCATCCCTGGGGCACTTTCTTTGAGCGTGAAGTGACCAACAGATGGAAGCGAAAGGGAGAACAGCTTCTCCTCCTCCGCAGAGGAAACTTCCTGCTTTGCAACTCCAAAATGGCTGCTAGAAGAGAGGACTCCCTCAGGGAAAGTTCAGGTTGCAGGGATCTGTCCTCAGGATTTTCTGGGGAAATGTGGAAGTGGTTATCCAATGCCTGTTTCCAGGATGTTGGTTTTACTTCCATTGTCTATTGCCTGTGTTACCAAAATGATTTCCCAGGTATTGATGTCAAGCTGATTGGCCTATAGTTTCCTGGAGGTCAGGAAATTCCTCCTTTTTTCCAGATTGAATCTCTCCTTGTTCAGTTTCCATCCATTGTTCCTTGTCTGGACTTCGGGGGCTTTGGAAAACAGCTTGACCCCCTCCTCCTCTCTGGGGCAGCCCCTCAAATATGGGAAGGCTGCTCTCTTGTCTCCCCTGGTCCTTCTCTTCTTCCCTAGACTAGCCAGGCCAGGTTCCTGCAACCGTTCATCGTATGTTTTAGCCTCCAGTCCCCTAATAGTTGATCTTCTCTGCCCTCTTTCCAGAGTCTCAGCATCTTTTTTATATTGTGGTGACCAAAATTGGATGCAGTACTCTAGGTGTGATTTACTAAGGCTTTATAGAATGGTATCAGTACCTCACTTGATCTTGATTGTATCCCTCTGTTAATGCAGCTTAAGGTTGCATTGGCTTTTTTGGCTGCCACCACACACTCTTAGCTCATATTTAGCTGGTTGTCTGCTAAGAATCCAAGATCCTTATCACAGTTACTGCTATTAAGCCTTAAGATTTATAACCATAGATGCAAAGTAAAAACTGCCACCTACTGGCTGAATATTTCTGTAGTTGTTGCAATGCAAAATACATTCTGACATGTATTCCAGCAAGTGGCTCAAAAATTACATCTGCTGGCTTCTTCAGGACCCTGGGATGTAAACCATCTTACTATTTCCTTGCCTATTTTAAGTTGTATATCTATTCAATCTACCCCAGTGCTATATATACAAGCATACAAACACACCCACAACCAGAGCTGCCCAATCAATATGGAAGATTGATTCTTTCTGCTCAAAATAATTGTCTCATATCTTTACGGTTGCCATTCATATTTTATCTCTTCATTACCATGGGATTTTTTTTAAAAAAAACCTCAAAATATATAGTTAAGGGTGCATTTTCTTCATACAGACTCAACTGTGTGGCCCTTTGATACGGTTGAACTCTCAAGAATTCTATCAAATATCAGAGACATTTGGAGGAGGATAAAATTTGGCAAATGGAGTCCTTTTGTCTGCATATTAGCAGACCATTTCATATGCATGGTCTCATAAAACTGAATTCTTGAGAATTCCTGCTGTCCAACAGTCACAATTCAAGTGTGAGCTGTCTTGAGGACAATATATAGGGTATATATATAGGGTAGTGAAGCTTACTGGTCTTGGTCAAATCAACCAACTTTTTCACCCACATACTGTGTTCTTGTTGTTACAGTACTATGGCAAAGCACCATGAAAATCGCAACCAGCCCAGAAGATGGATGTGACAAAATGTTTGCTCTACAGATGAAACCACTGGAAGGTCTTCTCAAAATAATCAGCCTTTCTCACTGGCAAGAGAGGCTGAAACCTTCAAATGGTTGTAGCCATCTGCACACACACACCCCAAAAAATTATTTATCCTATTTATTTCTCTTACAATACATCAGACTGAAAGGTTACTGCCCAAAGAAGAGAATGGGCCAAAAGTCAAAATGGCAGCCTGATTGTGACACAAAAACTCTTTAATGTGCATCAGAGGGTGGAGATTCAACTATGCAGTTGCACTATCTAGGCAACGTTTCGATGAAGTCTCATTCATCATCTTCAGGCTTGTTTCTTTCAGAGTTCTCAGCACAGAGCTGAAGAAACAAGCCTGAAGATGATGAATGAGACTTCATCGAAACGTTGCCTAGGATATACTTCTCCAATTCTACGCGGGAGAAAACCCGAATAACCAGAGATCCACATACAAATACTCGCGAAAACCTCAGAAAACATAAATATATATATATATGATTGATACTTGTCAATCAATTTTATATATAAAAGCGAATTACCACTCATGAATCATCACAAAATCTCCAGAACCGTAAAGCCTACAAACTTGAAATTTGGTACGTATATTCCTCTTGGTTTCTAGGTGCTCACTTAGAAAGGATTTTTGGAAATGACTATCAGAGCATTAGTATTTTGTATATTATTATACTGATAATAATACTGAATTGAAATATACTGATATATATACATATATACATTGAAATATACTGAACTCTGATGCTAAGGAGTTCTACTCCCCCTCCCCACCTGAAAATAAATCTTTCCAAATGCAAAACACAAGCAGAGGAGAGGAGTTTCAGTTTCACAGCAGCAACCAGCTTTTGTACAGAACAGTTGAACTAAGACATCCCAGGCTCCTTGATGTCTCCTTCTTGCTCACACAACAAATATTGCTTCAGTTTCCAAACAGCCCTCAAGTTTTTGACACACTGACAGGACACAAGCCAGATGACTATTGATGGATACTGGTAGGCAGAATTTTTCCCCTTATTTTCCTCACCAAAAACAAAGTCAGACCACATAATTTCATCGCAAAGCAAGGGTATAGACCTAGTATGTTCATAAATGATTTAAATGAGGGAATAAAAGGGGAACTCATCAAATTTGCAGATGACACTAAGCTGGGGGGAATAGCCAACACTTTAGAACCCAATACCCAGAAGTTCTTGACAAACCTGAACACTGTTCCCTATCCAACAAAATGCAATTCAGTGGTAAGAAAAGTAAGGTCTTGCCCTTAGGTAAGTGTAAGCAATGTTCTACATTCAGGCAAGAAAAAACAAATGCACATGTACAGAACAGGTGATACCTGATCAAGAGTAGTAACTACAAGAGAGATCTTGGAGTCCTAGTGGATAATCATTGAAATATGATCTAGCAATGTGCTGCAGCTACCAAGAAAGCCAACACAGTTCTACAGTAGCCTGCATTAACCGGATAGTATCAATATCATGTGAAATGTTAATACTGCTTTATACTGTACTAGTGAGCCCACACTTGGAATACTGTGCCCAATTTTGAATCCAATTTTGGATTCAGAAAAGATGTTGGGATCTTAGAAAGAGTGCAGAGAAAAGCAATAAAGATGACTAGGGGTCTCGAGGAGAAACATGCAATTAATGGTTGAGGGAACTTGGTATATCTAGTCTAATGAAAAGAAGGACTAGGAGTAACTTGATAGCAGTCTTCCAATATCTAATGGCTGTCACAAAGAAGAGGGGGTCAACCTATTCTCCAAAGTACCTGACAGTAGGACAAGAAGTAACAGGTGGAAGATCCAACCGTTAAAGAGAGATCCAACCAAGAACTAAGGAGAAATTTCATAACAATAAAAATGATTAATCAGTGGAACAGTTTGCCTTCAGAAGTTGTGGGTGCCCCCTCACTGGAGGTTGTCAAGAAGAATGGTATAGGGTCTTCTACTTGAGCGGGGGGAGGGTGGACTAGAAGACCTCCAAGGTCCCTTCCAACTCTGTTATTCTGTATATATCGCCATCAGTATTATCTTTGTGTTTTGCTCTCTTTTTTTGTTCTCTTTTTTTTTGTTATTAACTAAAAATCAAGCAAGCAAGCAAGCTCCTGGATGATTTTCAGCCCAACATGTTTCATATGACGGTCACAGGAGGAGAAAGGGAACATAAACATACCTCCACGTTTGCCATCTTGAGTTTCCACATAAATAATGCTCCTGATAAATTCTATCAAATAAACTTTGCACAATAATAACGGCCAGGAAGCTGTCAGTCTCCAGTGAAGCAGCCATGACCCCACAGTCCTGTTCCCTATGGAATACTGGGAGCCAAATATCTATGAGGTGGGAGAGCTTATAAGCAACAGTCTGCTCTGACAGGCAAGCCCTGGGGGGGGGGGTCTCTTTGCTCCAGTCCTCCTGAAGTTCCACAAAAACCCAACAGCCAAACCCAAGGAAAACCAAGTCCAACGAGAACGCTTCCTGAAAAAACAACCCCGCTTTCAGGGCATGGATTAAGATTAAAAGCGCACCTAGATCCTGCATCCAGTTTTGATCACCACACATATAAAAAGAGTTGAGACTCTAGAAAAAATGCAGAAGAGAGACCAGGATGATGAAGGCCTGGAAGCTAAAAACATATGATAACGGTTGCAGGAACTGGCCTGGCTAGTCTTGGGAAGAGGAGAGGACGGAGAGCAGCCTCCAGTATTTGAGGGCTGCCCAGAGAGGGGAGGGGGGTCAAGCTATTCTCCAAGGCACCTAAGGCTGACAAGGAGAATGGATGGAAACTGAACAAGGAGAGATTCACCTGGAAATAAGGTGAATTTCCTGACAGGGGGAGCAACCAACCATGACGGAGTTGCCTTCAGAAGTTGTGGGAGCTTCATCCCTGGAGGCTTTCAAGAAGAGACTGGACTGCCATCTGTCCAAAATGGTGTAGGGTCTCCTGCTTGGGTGAGGGTTGGACTAGATGACTCACAAGATCCCTTCCAACTCTGTTAATCTGCTAATTACTATTACTACTACTACTGTTTATGTTGTTGTTGTTAATAGTATATATTCTGCATGAAGAAAGGAAGGTCCACAAGGCAGTAGCAATCTAATTTCTACCAGTAGGGAAGAGTTAAGAATATGCTGCTTGGAAGTAGCTGTATATATTCGCATCCTCACAAACTGAATTTCTCCATCACACAGATTAATTATCCTTCATGATAACACTCTTAGCATTTGGACTGAAGAATTGGTTTGATTATTATTTTTTTGTAAACAAAAAATGTTTTGGCTGGAAGCAGCAAACCTTATGCTTCCTGCTTTCTTCTTTGTTGGATGCTTATTTAAATCATTCCTATATTCATCTCCCACTGAGTAACAATAGTACTTATACACCGCTTCACAGTGATTTACAACCCTTTCTAAGCACTTTACAGCATCACACTATTGTCCCCAACAAGCTGGGTCCTCATTTTACCCACCTCAGAAGGATGGAAGGCTGAGTCAACTTTGAGCCAGTCAGGATCGAACTCCTGACAGTCAGCAAAAGTAGCCTGCAGTACTGCATTCTAACCACTGCACCACATGGTGTGTATCTTACAGTTGGGCCAGTAATAAGTATCCTTCCTCAAGCACTGAAAAAAACAACCCTGGCACCTCTGCTCCTGGAAGCATTTGCTGCAACAAATGGACATTCTCCCCATACTCAGACAGAAGACCGAGTCCAGGAGAGAAATGGTGACTATCTCACTAGCGAGTGGATTTCAACCACCAGACCGAGCCAAAACGCTTTGCTATTTTTTTTCAAAAAGGATAAAGAATAATTCAGAGGTCCACTGGGTTAGTGGCACCTAACCTTTTGGGTACCAAGGACCAGTTCCATGGAGAGAGGTTTTTCCACAGACCGGAGGGGCCATGGTTTCATGTGCTGCCTGCATCCCGCAGATCCGGCTCTGCTTATTTGTGCGGCATGGTTGCTGGCATGCCATGGCCTGGTGCCAGTACACAGAGTGGGGGTTGGGGACCCCTGCACTGGGTTATTGTGGATCTTTTTCTTCTGGTTGTGCCATATCCATCATCAGACATTGGCTATTTTTATCAACAGCTGCATGAAAAAGGGCTGTTGAATTTTGTCCAACTAGTCTCTTAGATTTTGAAGCCCTGGTGTTCTTCTTCTGCCTGGACCCGTTGGCCTTCAATCTTTCCCTGGAGGATGAAGTGAAGGATGCTGTCATGCCCCCATCGGGAGTCTGAATCTGAGGAGGAAGACGAACAGCCATCAGGGAGTGGGAGAGTGTGGCTCCATTGGCTGTGGAGGAAACTGGGGAAAGGCAAAATCTGGCTAGGCGGAGCAGGGGAGAGGTAGAAAAAGAGAGGGGGGCTTCAGAGGAAGAGCAAGGCCCACCCCCCTCCTCATCCTAGGACATGCAGGGAGGAATGGAGAAGAGAGCAACATGGGTTACGGGGGAGGAAAGGGCCCTGATTCCCTTCCCAAGTCACGCCTGGGGAGGGAATTCAAAGGAGAGGCAATTTGGGAGGGGAGTTTGTCGAAACAAACATTGAGTTTATCTCATGTTGGCTGCTGTTATGTGAGTTCCTGGCATCCTCCCAACTGGCTTGATTTACTGCTATGTTACTTCACTTCAGGGACTCCTTATCTTGCCCTGCTGGATTTATTATCTTATCTTGTCTTGCTGAACTCATAGTTTAGAGTTTTCTGTTTATAACATTTTGGATTGGAATATCTGTAGTCAAAGGCTGTTGCAGGTTCCTGGGAGAGTTTTTCTCTAAACCGGAAGGTAACCAGAACATTAGGGGCAAAGTTGGAGCTAATAAAGAGACCCCTATTTATTATTCTGTCTGTGTTGCCTTTGTGCCATGCTCTGGGTCATCACAGATGCTGTATTTTTCCAGGTGTCACGTCTCATGTCCAAAATATTCTAATGTTCTCTTTTTAATGGTTTTTATTATTTCCCTTGGCTTTCACCAGGCAGCTTATCACTTCCTCGTTTCTGACTTTGTCAACACAACTTATACATAACAGCTGCATGTCAATCCACTTTTCAAATGTTTCTAGTCTCTTCAAGTGCCTTTCTGTCCGAGACCAACTCTCCCCTCTGTGGAGCAGGATAGAAAAGATAGAGCATCTGACAAGCCTGATTTTCAATCTTAGGCTTATGTCGTGACTGCAGAAGGCCTTTTTCATTTTGAAGAATGCTGTTTAAGCTTTCTCTGTCCTTGTCTTAACTTCAGGGGTTCTGTCCCAGCTTTCATGTAAATTAGAAGCAAGATACATGATCCTTTCAACTTTTTCTAGTGGTAATCCTTCCAAAGTTATCGGTGTAGACTAATGGGTTGTTTGCTGATGACCATGATCTTGGCTATTGTTCTGACCCAGGCTTGGTAAACCGTAATCACACACAAACCTATTTTAAAAGCAAGACTTATTTTATTTCAACGGTAGGAATTGTTTTCATTCTCAGCCAGAATTAATCTCAAACAGTCCCCCAAGATAAGCACACACCTTTCAGTTCTGTGAAGTGCTGCCAAGAACAGAAGTATCAAATGAACTAGAAGAAAAATCAACCGAAGTACAAAGAACTTCAAGGTGTGACTTCAAGGGTGACTCTGAACTGATCGAACTACTTTGCTTCCTGCAAAGGTTTCATCATTTAGGCCTGACTTTTATCCCTTAAGGGAGGGGCAATCACCTCCCAGCCTTATTCCTGAGTCACCCCTTTTGTTTCAGCTGCTCTTGCCTTCTAGCAGCTCTGTGCACACGGGCACTGGGAACAGGCTCCCCTGGGCCCTCTGCCTCACTGCTGCCAGATTCTGGAGGCTCCAGAGTCAATATCCCACTCCCAGATGGTCCTGGCCCCATCCCTGCACCAGACGCAGGACCCTTGTCTGAGTCCTCTCCAGACTCCCTGACTGGTCCCCGTTCTTCCCCATGGTCTGATTCCGCTGCCATCTGCACCAGCTGCCAGAGAACCACAACAGTTATTATGGATATCATGGTAAATTGGCAAAGTGCAATTGCCAGAGAAGAAGGGAAGAACTAGTTGATTTCCAAGAGCCCCAGCACTGTTTGCCCCTTTCGTGCATTCTTTTCCTGATAATCCACAAGAAATGCTGGATCCCAGGACACAATCTGGGTGGATTTTCAGGCCAGCAAAGTGAAGCAAGCAAGGGAAGAACTCCCTGTCCAAAGCACATTTCAAAGAAGATCGAGTATAAATGGCAAACTGTGCTGAGTGGAACAGGGCAGTCACGAAGTTTTGACTAGAATTGGCAGAAGCAGAGCAATTCTTGTCTCCTTGAAATAATTCTTGCCTTTGAGAGATGATGAATAAACTGTTCACGTTTCCCTGAGAAAATTCAAAGAGCCTCATGAAATATTGGCTGTCCTCTAAAAAACATAGCTGCAAAAATTCAAACTCTTTACCACTGGGAATCTATATGATATTGGCAGTACAAATATCCTGTCAATAAACACATAAATAAATTCTGTCCAAGTGTTCCTTCTCTCAATGTCATATCAATCTGCCTGTAATTACAACATGTTTCCAGCTATCATGCAACCATGTTGATGTTTAGCAGCTTCTTAATCTCATAAGCTAGTTTTTGAAGCCATAAGACACTTCTCTGTAACCAGCTGTATGACCATGCATGAAAAAAAGAATTTTTGTACTCGGCTATCTTGATTTCTGAAATCACAGATCACAGGGCCATTTCAATCAGATCTCTGACTTTGATAACTGAATTTATAGAGTTGGAAGGGACCTTGGGAGCTCTTCTATCTAGTCCAACCCCGTGCTCAAGCAGAAGACCTTATATAATTCCCAACAAACGTTTCTCCAGGTCTCTTCTTAAAAACCTCCAGTGTTGGAGCACCCAAAACTTCTGTTCTCAGGAAATTTCTCCTTAGTTCTAGGTTGGATTTTTCCTTAATAAGTTTCCTGCTCGTTCTACCTAGACCAGCTCCAGCAAGTAGCATCAAAATATTAACAGATTAACCCTAACCCTAACCCTTGCAGGTCATCAAGCACAGAGACCCTACATCATTTCTGACAGATGGCAGTCCAGTCTCTTCTTGAAAGCTTCCGGGAACAAAGCTCCCACAACTTTTGAAGGCAAAAAAGAAAGGGAAATTAAAAAAAAAAACAGATGAAGAAATGAAGGGATGTGGGGCACAGTCTCACTAGTCAATTTCTTGTTCAGGAAACTTTTTCTGCTTCATCAAAAGAATACCTTGTTGCATTAGATCAATATGTTGCTACTGCTGTCATTAAAAAAAAAATCCTCAAGGATTTTGCCCACAGAGGAATCTCCAACTCCAGTCTGAACTTGGAGCAAATGAAAATGTTGAAAGTGGAATTAGCTCTCATTGGCCTGAAGAACCATTATACAAGCTCTACCAAGGGAACAACTCTCCAATCCCACCCCACCCCCAATGCAGGAAAACACGAGTGGGAAAGGGGGATCCAAACAGAAGCCATCGCCTCAACTGCCATCTATTGCATTCACCTATCTATATCTACCTCTAGAAGAAATTATATTCTTCTACCCTAAGGTACTAATGCCATTCTATAAAGCCTTAGTAAGACCATACTTAGAATACTGCATTCAGTTTTGATTACCACACTAGAAAAAATATGTTGAGACTCTAGAAAAGAGTGCAGAGAAGAGCAACCAAGATGATTAGGGGCCTGGAGGCTAAAACATACGATGAACGGTTGCAGGAACCGGGCTAGTGAAGAGAAGGATCAGGGGAGACATGATTGCATCTTCCAATATTTGAGGGGCTGCCACAGAGAGGAGGAGGAGAGAGTCAAGCTATTTTCCAAAGCATCTGAAGGCCTGACAAGGAACAATGGATGAAAACTGAACAAGGAGAGATTCAACCTGGAAATAAGGAGGAATTTCCTGACAGGGAGAACAATCAACCGATGGAACCGAAGTTGCCTTCGGAAGTTGTGGGCGCCTCATCATCACTGGAGGCTTTCAAGAAGAGATTGGACTGCCATCTGTCAGAAATGGTGTAGGGTCTCCTGCTTGAGTGGGGGTTTGGACTAGATGACCCACTAGGTCCCTTCCAACTCTGTTAATCTGTTAATTCTTACAAGGAAAGCCACCATGTCCTGAAATAAAATTATACTAAGATACGGTAATAATGGAACCATGGAAATACACCAAAGATGCAGCAAAATGTGAGTTTCAATTTGACATAAACACATTCAACAGGAAAAATGCCCTGGAGCCCCACTCACAGGATAAGAGAAAGGCTCCTCCTCCCCATGAGGGTTTGGGGAACAAGGCCCTCCCTCACCTAGGAGCTGGACCAAGTATTGCAACCGTTAAAATTGTGCCCAGATGGCCAATTGAACATCCAATGAGGCATTCCTATCCCTGTTATCACCCGTGTTGACCAATGAACTTGGTTTCCCCTTTTCAACAAGAGGTAGACAATCACACAAACACACCTGAACTCCCACCTTGATCTTCCCTTCTACTAAAACCCAGAAGGTTCCCAGGCGAATTCCAAAAGCTGCTTACCTAGAGAAGACCTCTTGCACACTTGTTTTTTGTATGGGGCCTGAAAGGGAGCTTCTGCCCTGCTTAACTACGCCAGAACTCACTGCAACAGCATTGCCAAAAGGCATTAAGAGTTGTAAATCTAATCTTACGAAGCTTCTCTGGGAATATTGAACTGCTCACTAGGGCATACAAAATCTTTGCTAGACCAGTACTCGAATACAGCTCATCTGTCTGGAATCTGCACTGTATATCAGACTTTAACACAATTGAGTAATTCCAAAAGTATTTCACGAGAAGAGTACTCTACTCCTCTGCTCGCAACGCAATACCCTACACCACCAGGCTTGACATTTTGGGCTTGGACAACCTAGAACGCCGCCGCCTACGGTTAGACATAAGCGTAGTACACAAAATTATCTGCTACAATGTCCTACCAGTCAATGACTACTTCAGCTTCAACCGCAACAATACAAAAGCACACAACAGATACAAACTGAATGTAAACCACTCCAAACTCAATTGCAGAAAGTATGACTTCAGCAACAGAGTGGTCAGTGCCTGGAACTGACTATCTGTTGTTACATCCTCTAAGTCCCCCCACTCCTTTAACCTTAAACTATCCTCTATTGACCTCACCCCATTCCTGGGAAGCCTGTAATAAGTGCACCATCGTGCCTACCACCCCTGTCCTATTGTTCCCAATTATTTGTACCTATTTCCTGTATTCATGCTCATGTTTATACTTATACCTATTATCTTATAAGAGATTGACAAATCAAATAAATAAATAAAAATAAAATAAATAAGTGTGCCACTAGCCACATGTGAAGACTAGCCACACAGACACAGGCTTTCCTGCATCTTACTTAGCCAATTACAGCCCAGGGTTACCAAGTGGTTCTCCGGGTAAAAGCAAGTCCACCTTTGTACAAAATCTTTCATGGTTCCCCTGGGCTTTCTTCTCTCCCCTTCCCACCCCCTCTCACGCAGCCACCCCGCCCAACAAAAAGTAGCAGTGAGATGCCTTGAAAAGTTTCTGTGAAGGACGAAAAACCAGCTCACGAAATGCTCCACTGCAAAGGCCCCGCTGTACAAAATCAGGGAGATATATGGGCATTTTCTTTTCACACACACCAACCTAATGCAGAATGCAGACAAGGAGAAAGACTGAGAAACCCACCTCTCTCACTTCCATGCAACAAAGTAAGGAAAAGCTCACTCTTGTGCAGTCATTTCCTTTCACAGCAGTCATTCCTCGGAACAAACCATGTACTGCCCAATATCTTTTTATCATTATTTGAGGGGTTTAAAATTTCCCCACCCATTTTATTCCATCTGTAGTCAATATTCTAACCAAGATACACAGTTCACCTCTTTGCTTCAGTTTTTCATCCACATATGGGTAACTCTGTGCAACTGTCAATTGTAAAGCAGTTTGTCTTGATACATTAATTTTCTTTTCTTTTTTTAGTTTTTATTTATACATTTTTTCTTTAACATACACAAGTGCTTAATAAACAGCGTACTGAGTCCATTTGGAAACAAATAAATAATAATAACAAGTACATTCTTTACTTGTATATAATGGTATTCTTCCAACTTCTAATTTCTACCTTTATTATCTAACAATACATTATTTTTCTGATCAATGTTCCTCCTGCCATCATGTAAACTATTTATGTAGTTGCACCTCAGGAAAATCCCTAACCCAGAGACTTCCGGTGTAGCCATTCACCGCTTCATGCTGGCATCCATAACACATGACATACATTATCTTCTCGTACTCCCTCTTTTGCTTGCTAAGAGTTTTGTTGATTTTCATACATGGTTTCCTTCCCGTTTCCTGCCTTCAACATCATTCACATCCGTCTTCATGCCAAACATTTTATCCTTCAGGCCTAATATTCACTTTTTTTTCAGTACACTTTCTCTAAATCAATAAAAAGTGCAGAAAGAGTTTGTGACTCTTTCATGGTCACACACTTCTCAATGACTTCCTGGTGAGCAAAAATCTTGAAAGGAGGCACTTTCTCTGCAGGAAACGAAGCTTCCCAGAACTTCCGAGATTGTTCTCACTTCCCAACTCATCTCCCGTGGCTTCTGCATCCATCCCTGCTCTCCTTCTGTTGTCAGAGAAGTCGTAAGAGCATCAGACCAACAGGCTGCTTGGGCGCACCTACTAAACAAGCCTCACAGCCAGCCCATCAACAAACCATGTTCATGTCTTAGCACTGCCCCAGTTACAACCTCTACACCTGTAGTATGACCATCTGCAACATCCTCACATCTTTTTTCTCTTCACACATGACAGAATTATCGTCTTTTTTGCAGCAATCATTCTCCAGTGCTTTTTGTTTTCTCGGTCAAAGTCCCTTTGACTCATGGTTCTTCTACCAAGCATCCTTTTTCATCTTTCTTGTTACCGTGACAGCTTAACCTTTATTTCCAACAGTGAACAGAAGGACCAGGGGAGACATGAGAGCAGTATCCCAATATCTGAGGGGCTGCCCCAGAGAGGAGGAGGGGGTCAAGCTGTTTCCCAAAGCACCTGAAGGCCAGACAAGGAACAACAGATGGAAACTGAACAAGGAGAGATTCAACCTGGAATTTCCTGACAGGAAGAACAATCAATCAATCAATCAGCCTTCAGAAGTTCATCACTTGAGACTTTCAAGAAGAGACTGGACTGCCATCTGTTGAAAATGGTATAGGATCTCCTGCTTGGGTGGGTGGGGGTTGGACTAAATGACCTACAAGGTCCCTTCCCATTCTGTTAATCTGTTAAATATTGTCCCAACAGGTTCCACATCCTTTCTGATACAACTTCCATTCCTTCTATTGGGAGATGGTCTTTTTTTTTCTTCTTTCCTGCCTATTTTCTCTCAAATTCTGTAGGACTCTTAACATGATCAAAACCAGTGGTGTTCAGAAGGTCCCATTTGCCTTCACCAAGTCTCTCCATACTTCGTTATAAGCTGTCAAGTCAGTGTGTCCCTCCAGCCTCGGTGTGAAGAGTCTGGTAGAGCCACTCTATCTCTTTAGACCACAATAACCACAAAATATTTCCTCGCTTTCTTTCTACAGCGGGCCTAACAACCACCAATTTAACTCTGTACAAAACCATCAAATTGTGCACAGAAAACTTCCTAGATAATAGTGCAATTCGCATTTGGCTTTTGGAGAAGGTATTCCATCCCTCATTCTTATGGATGGATGGATGGATGGATGAAGAAGTTGCCAGAAAAGAAAATGGCCACCACCGTTGACTGGGCCTACTGGCCACTCATCAATCTTCCACCTTATACAAGCCTCGGGTGGCGCAGTGGTCAGAGTGCAGGACGGCGGGCTCCTTCTGCTGCCTGCCAGCTGCCTGCCATTTGGCAGATCAAATCTCACCAGGCTCCAGATTGACTCAGCCTTTGGTCTTTCCAAGGTGGGTAAAATGAGGACCCAGATGGTTGGGGGAAAGAGGCTGACTTTGTAAACCGCTTTGAGAGGGCTGTAAAAGCACTGTGAAGCGGTATATAAGTCTAAGTGCTTGTACTGCTGTCTGAAGATCCCTCACGAGGACATTCAGGCACATCTGGTGCCGCTGTGTTCAACAGGCACTGCACATGGCAAGAACAAAAGGAAAAAGGAGGAAGTGTGTAAAAGTGGGGGGATGGTGCTATTTGGCGCAGCATGAAAGAGCGAAGGAAACATATCTGGATCCATCAAGAGATGGATTTGAATGGAAGAGAATGAAAATGAAAAGTCCTGGAGCATTTCATTCCTCTTCAGAGAGAATGTTTTCACAGAAGGGGACGTGGAAGAAGAGCCTCAGATGGACTCAAGAGTATTTTAAGCTTAGCAAATAAAGTCAGGGCAAAAGCAAAGAAGAAACAGCAAGAGCCTTCCAGTTTAACAAGACAAGTGACTGTGTTATTTCCCACATCAACAGCCCTTTCAGGCAGCATGTCACCTTGTGCAACCTTAAATATGTATGTGCATAAAAAAAATAAAAAAACATTACAAAAATAAAATATAAATTAAAAATATTTAAATGTCCCCAGTGTATTCTCGAGGCTCTGGGACTCCCTGGTGCCCTGCATTCTTCCCAACGCAGATCCAGCAAACTTCTCTGGCAATTTCCCAGCCCAGAGAAACACCTGGCTGCCTCCCCCTCCCTTCCTCCCTTCACCCTCCCTGGACCTCCAGTTTCCTTCTCTTGCACACCAAGATTGTGTGTGTGGAGGGATGGGTTGTATGGGCGGCCACACAGCTACAAACAGCTGCTTTATTTTTTGCAGAAAAGGCAAGGGAGCACGTGACCTCCATGGCTCATTCCTAGCCTTAGAAGTCATAATCATGTTGATGTGCCTCCATCTTCAGATTGCATTCTTGGCCTTCTGTCAAATGCAGAGTGATGAAGAATGTAAATGTGTATTATGCCTCATTCACTACACAGTAAATTGTGTGTGTGTGTGTGTGTTTGTATATTTTCCCCCATCTGGAATCCTCCTTGTGTTGCAATGAGCACAACACAAGACAATTCCCAGATAGGGATTCTGGAAATCATAACCAAAATGTAGCTTTTGGAAAAGCCCATTCATACTCTTAACCAAATAAAGTGGATCAGGAAGTCAGACTGGGAAGTCTGCATTTTTCTATGCTACCATGTTTTTTGCTTTCCATTGAGGACCTCTGTACTACACAAGCCAGAAAAAGGGCTGCGAAAATATCTACAGACCCCACATATCCTGGACGGAAACTTCTTCTCTATGAGGCATTGCACGCCAAAACAACTAGACACAAGGATTTTTTTCCTCCATGCTATCACTCGGCTAAACAACTAATTCCCACAACCCTATGCTCTATGCCCTGGGATGTTAAGCTACATAGTAGGGCTGTGTTGCTATTATCCTTCTCATCTTTCCAATTATCTATTTCCTTAGCTTCTTATGACTATAGCTTTGCTGTTTTTATCGTACGATTTAAGTTGATTGCTTCTATTTAGTATCCTATTATGATTTATGTTGATTGCTTATTTAGCATCCTAGTATTTAGTCATTGAATGTTGTATCTTATGATTTATGATGATTGTATTTTATGATTATGATCATGATTTATCCACTTGTTGCTTGTATGTACCCTGAGAGCTTCTGCACCAGAGACAAATTTCTTGTGTGTCCAATCATGTTGGCCAATAAAGAATTCTATTTATTCTATTCTATTCTATTCTATTCTATTCTATTCTATTCATTCTAATTCTTTCTATTCTATTTATTCTATTCTATTCTATTCTATTCATTCTAATTCTTTCTATTCTATTTATTCTATTCTATTCTACTTCTAATCCTTATTCTATTCTATTTCTAATTCTTATTCTATTCTATTCCTTTTCTTCTGCTCTGCTCTGCTCTACTCCTATTCTAATTCCTATTCCAATTCCAGCCCAGTCTTGCCATCCCTGTTTCATTATTTCCATTCTGCCATTGGAAAGATGCCAGATTCCCTTTCTCTTATTTAGACAATGAGACAGATGGAGTCTCAATTCAATAAATAAATAAAAATAACACCACTGTGCCCCTGGATCCAGCTCCCCTTTTAGGAATGAAAATGAATTACAAAGTGGATTAAGGAAAGCACCCGGACCCTGATGCACAAGTAACGTGCATGTGTGAACATACTTGGTGGTATGGGATTCTTGTTTATGCAAATATTGCTGGCAGAGATAACTTTGAGTTGCTAGACACGATAAGCAATGAGTAAATCATATCTTAACTCAAGGAAGATGAACACTTCTGCCTATAAATCTGTGGATACAACCGATTATACATGCCAGCTAGCATGGGGATAGCCCAAAGCCAGGAGGAAACAGACATTGACAATGTTGTACCCATCAGGGCTACTCTGTTGTCTTCCTCCTTCTGTTGGAGAATATGCAGACATGAGGGGCAGGGGGCAGAGTGGAAAGGAGGAGTGTAGGAGATTCCTAAAAAAAATAGCAAAAAAAAATCACCCTGAAAACAAGCAGACAGGAAGTACAATTATACAATTATAGAGCACAGTAAGCAAAAACCTAAAATCAACCTGTGTGCCTGGGAATTAAACAGCTCTTTTCGCTTTTTCTGACAGCAGGCGATGAAATGATGCATGGTTAAAGGAAGCAGGTATGTCTAGCATAGTGAAGAGAAGGATTAGGGGTGGCATGAGGGCTGCCTCCGGGTATTTGAGCAGCTGTCAAAGAGAAGAATTGGAATTGGAATTAGAATTAGGATTTAGAATTAGAATTAAAACAGAATGAGGTGGAAGAGACCTTGAAGATCTTCCAGTTCAACCCCTGCTCAAGCTAAGATCTACTACCAAGGTCTACTAATTCTTTAAAGGCTTCTGGGGATAGGAAAGGAAGCAATGGGTGGAAGTTTGTTCAAGAGAGATCCTACCTGAAAGCAATAACAATTAATCAACCAAAAACTTGTCTTTTGGAGCTGCATGTGCTCCATCTCTGGAAGTTTTCAAGAAAAGACTGGACTGTCATTTGTCCGGGAGGCAGTAAATTCTCCTGCTGGGGCAGGGGGTTGGACTACAAGACCTCCAAGTTCCTTCTATGACATCTTAAGAGAGCAACTGTGCAAACGACCAGGAATTCCTTGGACAACCACAATTAGGAGCTGAATTTCTGTTGCTAACCAAGGTAGATGTTAAATGAATCCTGCCTGGTTTTACTTTACTTTTTTTCGGGGGGGGGGCACGATTGTTAAGTGAATCATGCAGTTTGTTAAATGAATCCTGCTTCCTCACATTGACTTTTCTTGTTGGAAGCCAGCTGCATAGGTCACATGTGGCAATCTCACAACCCAGAGATGCTCTAAGAGTTGCGGATACATGCCGGTTGCCAAGTGCCCAATTTTTTTTCCACGGGGATGCTGTAACTGTCGTAAGTATGAGGGCTGGTTGTAAGCCTTTTTTTTTTTAAAGCACAACTGTAATTTCAAGCAGTTGCTTAATGAATGGTAGTATGTTGAGGAGTACCTATAGTGCAAACATGGCTTGGGCAACCAACTTATTTCTCCAATAAGGAGGAATTTCCTGACAGTGAGAACAATCAACCAATGGAACAGAAGTTGCCTTCAGAAGTTGTGGGAGCTTCGTCCCTGGAGGCTTTCAAGAAGAGATTGGACTGCCATCTGTCAGAAATGGGTTAGGGTCTCCTGCTTGGGTGGGTGGTTGGATTAGGTGACCTACAAGGTCCCCTCCAACTCTGCTAATCTGAGGACAGGGCTGGGAAAGAGAGAAGTTATAGTATTCATTAATTCGTTCGTTCATTCATTCATTTATTTATTCAGTATGCCACAGACCCATAATGGATCCGGGCTTTTTCATGTGATGTGAGCACAAAACTATTGGCCCTAGAAGCCTCTTGGAGTCACATTTTCAGAAATAGATACTCAAAGGCCCAACTGGTCATATCTGAATAACCCCAAGATCCTGCCTGGACCAATTTCAAAGGCCCCTCAAAAGTGAAATGCTTTTAGCATCTCTTCAAAGTTTGAGCAACAAGGTTGCAGGAGTAATTCCAGTGGGCATTTGTTCCTGAGAATTGGCACTAGATGGGGAAAGTTTCTCAGCCATGATGTAGCTATGTCCACACAAAGTCAGGCCAGATTAAACCATGACGTTGGGTACTCAAACACATGAGTTACAAGTGAGTTTTTCAAATAATTAGGCATGGAAGCACCACTAATCTATACTAACAAGCTGGCACTCTTAGTGTATATTCCGCCAGTATAGGAACTGGTGAGAAAAGGATGGGTGGGGGGAGCTTGGGGGAGGACCAGAACATGTGAACAGCATCAGTGGAGAGAGAAAGTTATTGGCAACCAGCTATTGAGAGAATTTGTGTGTGAAATGATCAGAGCATGAACTGGCTGAGTGCAGAACCAACAAATCCGATGAATGTTCATTAAGGACAATTTTTGATGGTTTTAGTGATGAAAGATTTTAAATAATGATTCTGAACAACGTCGCTTACCACTTGGAAGCCAAAAAGTGAAGAGAAATGGGGAGGTCATTATTAATTTGTTTAATTGTTGGTTTGTTTAAAATAAGAGCAATTTATCTCTATCCAATAGAACCCTAGGCAGGTCACGACGATGCACAGTAACAACAATGGAACAATACAAAAACCAGAAATCAACAACCAAAGTAGAATTAGATACACAACCAGGATAGCAATCCAGCCAAACCCTGGACATGCACTGTTTAGCACATATCCTAAGAATTATTCTCTTCTCTTTATACAGACCGAGTCAATCCATGCATCAGAGGAAAGCCAGAAGGGATCTTCTGTGGGAACAAAATCTGTCTTAAAACAGGCCCAGACACTTGGAAGAGGCCGGGAAGGAAAGGAAACTGGCAAAAGACTTTGTGGTTAAGATGCTCAAAACAAACAAGTTGCTGACTTTAGTATGTGTCAAGACAATTTCGATGGGATGAGAAGGCGCAGCCCTGGGCAGAGGAGAATAAATCCTCATTTGTTTGCTTCATGTCATCTGAATTTGGCAGCCTCCTCCGTTTTTCTATCTAGCTGCAACATCCGAGCATCTTTGGACATGTACTTATTTATTTGAGTGTATTTGGATGACATCCTGAGAGCCAGTTTGGTCTAGCGGTTTAAGGTCTGAGGCTGGAAATCAGCAGACAGTAGGTTCTAGTCCTACCTTGAGCATGAATATGAACTAGGTGGCTTTATGCCAGTCCCACTCTCTCAGCCCAACCTGCCTCACAGGGTTATTGCAGGGAAAAAAAATAGGAGGAAGGAGTATTGGGCATGTTTGCCACCTTCAGTTATTTATAAAAAATATAAAAGTGGGATTTAAAATAATATCATAAATAACTTCAGGGGACTTAAAGAGTAACTTACAATAAATGTCACACTCATCTATTAATTCACTGATTCCCACCAGACTGGTCCAAAAGGTCTCTTTCACCATTTTGGAGAATGAAAAGAAGCCCAGGATGCAAACTCCAGCCCCAAAGTCCTCCTTCCAGATTCTCACCCTTTATCCTCTCATGGGGAGGGGGAGGATTTTGCAGCATCCCCTCCCTCTGCAGGCATTGGCTGGGCAGGTTCTGGATGGACAGGCAGTTACAGTTATCTTGGTCCTGAGACCCAAAGAGCTTGACAAGACCCTGGACTGGAAGGCCACTGAGTGGCCAAGTCACTTGAAAAGAGCCTGAGTAACTATTGTTAAGGCCTTCTACATATGATTACTCCTTTACTAACCTGTTCCTCGAGACATCTCCTTCCATGTAAGTGTTCTGACTAAGGCTTCCGGGGCTTATTTTATTGCAACAAGTCTTATTTTATTGCAACACTGGGAATTATTTTCATTCCCAGCCAGTAATGAATCTCAAACAGTCCTTCAAGATAAGTACCCACCTTGCTTTCTTGTGAAGTGCTGCCAATAACAGAAGTATCAAATGAACTAGAAAGAAAACCAAACAAAGTACAAAGAGCTCCAAGGAGTCTGAATCGAATGAACGACTTTGCTACCTGCAGAAGGTTCATCACTTAGCCTGTCCTTTATCCCTTATGGGAGGGGCAATCACCTCCCAGCCTTACTCCTGAGTCGCCCCTTTTGTTTCAGTTGCTCTTGCCTTCTAGCAGCTCTGCACACATGCGCATTGGGAACAGGCTCCCCTTGATCCTCTGCCTCGCTGCTGCCAGACTCTGGAGGCTTCAAAGGCAGCATCCCACTCCCAGAGGGTCCTAGCCCCATCTCTGCATCGGATGCAGGACCCTCGTATGAGTCCTCTCCAGACTCCCAGACTGGTCCCCGTTCTTCCCCACTGTCCGATTCCGCTGCCATCTGCACCAACTGCCAGCAGACCATAACAATAACCACAACTCCTTCCCTCTGCTTCTTATATGGAGATTCAAGGAATGCAAATCAAGCTGCAAACCCAGAATTGCTTGCTTGTTACAACAAAACTCATGGTGCACTTCCAGGCCAGGAACAAAGAGTAACCAAACAGTTAATGGGAATTGGTTCTGTGGACTAAGTGTGAATGCCAACCATAACATGTGCCAAAAACACAAACTGACTCATAAACAATCTTGGTGGAATTATTAAAGTGTGCTATATCAAAGGCAGAGCTTGTGATGCATCCAAGAACAACAAACCTGCGAGATTTAACTTAGGATGTAATTAATCCTTGCCTGGATCTCCAACGAGAGGAGGCACATCTGGACTTCTTCAACAAGCTGCCTCTGACCCTGGCTGATGCCTTCATGGTTGGGACCCCTGACCCTTGGCGGCCTTCTCCTCAGCAGAGCCACCCTAACCCTCTATTGAGACCATAAGAGACATCCCAACATGGCTTCTATGGACTTCCCATTCCATCCAAAGAGAAAGCCCAGGGAAGTGCCCTTGAGGTGGGCAGGCTGTATGTTCTGACCATGGCTTCCTGAGACCATAATTAAGCACACACTTAGTCCAAACAACTCTTGTTTTATTTCAATGCTGGGAATTATTTGTATTCCCAGCCGGGAATGAGTCTCAAACAGTCCCTTGAGATAAGCATCCACCTTTATCTCCTTTGAAGTACTGCCAACAACTAAAGGGCCAAATGAACTAGAAAAAAACCAACTGAAGTACAAAGTCCACACAAAGCTTCAATCTGCAGAGAACGAATAACTTTGCTTCCTGCAAAGGTTTCATCACCTTTGCCTGTCCTTTATACCTTATGGGAGGGGCAATCACTTCCTAGCCTTACTCCTGAGTTGCCCCTTTTGTTTCAGCTGCTCTTGCCTTCTAGCAGCTCTGTGTACATGTGCATTGGGAACAGGCTCCCCTTGATCCTCTGCCTCGCTGCTGCCAGACTCTGGAGGCTCCAAAGTCACCAGACAATTCCCAGATGGTCCTGGCCTCATCTCTGCATCAGATGTCAGACCCTGGTCCGAGTCCTCTCCAGACTCCCGGACTGATCCCTGTTCTTCCCCACTGCCCGATGTTGTCTGCCCCAGCTGCCAGCGAACCACAACACTGTCCTTCCTTACAATGGGCACTCAGGATGCTCCAGCATCCAAACCCTGGTCTGGCTATAGTGCATCTGAGCAGCCTGGCAGAATCTGTAGACCCTGCTGGTGTCACCTCTAAGTGCACCCTAAGAGGGGTCCATTCACAAGAAAGCTTTTTGCAAGCAGTCCAGTCCAACCCAGCCACCTTCCAACATTGAAGCTGTTTGTGGAACTTGGCCCATCCATTAGCCAAAACAATGTCAGAGCATTGTAAGCTGTTCATCCCTGACAAAAGGCCTGGCTCCTCGGAGACTCAGGGGGAAGATGGTTGCTGTTCATTCTGGGGAAGACGGAGCAGGAGAGGGGAATCCATGGCTGAATTTCCTGCCCTTCCTCTTGTTCTCCCTCCTTCCCAGGCTCTTTGCAGCAGAGACGGTTTCACAAGCCTGACTTAATCATGTGCTGACTGACACTGAGCAGATGCAAAGTACCGAGCTGCATTCACCCCACTGCTGTCACCAGTTCACTTCACTAAAAGGGAAAAACTGATTCTGCCCCATCCAAACACACAACCACAAAGATGTGCTACAGAGTCTACATCCCCACTGAATTCCTTCCTGTGCTCTTAATGCCAGAGGTTGAATAGAACAGAACACAACAGAACAGAACAGAATAGAAAATAGAACAGAATAGAATAGAACAGAACAGAACACAACACAACACAGCACAACACAACACAACACAACACAACACAATACAATACAATACAATACAATACTTTTATTGGACAAGTGTGATTGGGCACACAAGGAATTTGTCTTGGTGCAAATGCTCTCAGTGCACAGAAAAGAAAATATACATTTGTCAAGAGTCAAGAATCATCAAGTACAACACTTAATAACAGTCATAGGGTACAAATAAGCAATCAAATCATACTAGGAAACAGTCAGTATAAATCATAAGGATACAAGCAACAAAGTCACAGTCATACAGTCACAAGTGGGAGGGGGATGGGCGATAAGGAGTCATGAGAAGGTTAATAGTAATAGTAGTGCAGACTTTGTAAATAGTTGGACAGAGTTAAGGGAATTATTTGTTTAGCAGAGTGATGGCATTCAGGGGGGAAAAAACTGTCCTTGTGTCTAGTTGTTCTGGTGTGCAGGGCTCTATAAAGTCGTTTTGAGGGAAGGAGTTGAAACAGTTTATGTCCAGGATGTGAGGGGTCTGTAGATATTTTCACAGCCCTCTTTTTGGCTCGTGCAGGATACGGGTCCTTGATGGAAGGGAGGTTGGTAGCCATTGCTTTTTCTGCAGTCCTAATTACTCTCTGGAGTCTGTGTCTATTTTGTTGGGTTGCAGAACCAAACCAGACAATTATAGAGGTGCAGATGACAGACTCAATAATTCCTCTGCAGAACTGAATCAGCAGCTCTTTGGGCAGTTTGAGCTTCTTGAGTTTTCTTCAACTTCTAGTCCAACTTCCTTCCCAAGACAGATCTTATACTATTCCGGACCAATGGCTGTCCAATCTCTTCTTGACAACCTCCAGTGATAGAGGATCCACGACTGAGGGGGCAGGGGGCGAGCCTTTCCACTGGTTAATCGTTCTCACCATCAGGACATTCCCCCTTATGTCCAGATTGGGTCTCTATCTGAAGCTTCCACTCACCGCTTCTTGCGCTACTCATAAGTGCTTTGGGGAATAGTTCTGAACAAAGTTTTGGAAAACTTTTGGTCACTGCAATATAAAAGATGTTGAGGCTCTGGAAAAAGTGCATAGAAGAGCAACCAAGATGATTAGGGGACTGGAGGCTAAAAGATAAATTCAAATTCAGAATAGAGTGGGAAAGGACTTTGGAAGTCTTCTAGTCCAACCCTCTGCTCAAGCAGGAGAATCCTAATCTATTTCAGACAAGTGGCTGTCCAGTCTCTTCTTCAAAGGCTCCAGTGAAGAAGAGGTTGGATTGTTCATCACAGAACATCATCAGAGATGGAAGGGACCTTGGAGAGCATCTAGTTCAAGCCCCCTTTCTAGCAGGAGACTTTATGCCATTTCAGACAAGTGGCTGTCCAGTCTCTTCTTGAAAGCCTCCAGTGATCGAGCACCCACAACTTCTGAAGGCAAGCCCTTCCACTGATTAATTGTCCTTGCTGATAGGAAATTCCTCCGTAATTCCAGAGAAGCTCAACTTATTTTCCAAAGCACCAGAAGGCTGGACAAGAAGCAATGGATGGAAACTCACCAAGGTGGGAAGCAACCTAGAACTAAGGAGAAATTTCCTGACAGTCAGAACCACCAATCAATGGAACAGCCTGGCTTCAGAAGTTGTGGGTGCTCCATCACTGGCGGCTTTCCAGAAGAGACTAGAGAGCCATTTGTATAGGGTCTCCTGCTAGAAAGAGAACTAGATACTAGACAACACAGTATCAACAATAGACACCTTCAAACTTCTAGGATGTTCTTTCTGCGCAGACTCAGGAAGCTCAAACTGTCCAAAAGGAGCTGCTGATCCAGTTCTACAGAGGAAGGATGGAGTCTGTCATCTGCACCCCCATAACTGTCTGGTTTGGGGCTTCTGCAACCCCACAGGACAACACAGACTCCAGAGAGGAATTAGGGACTGCAGAAAAAACAATGGCCTACCAAACCTGCCTTCCATCGAGGGTTGCATTGCACACCAGAAAATATCTACAGACCCCTCACATCTCGATATAAACTTTTTTCAAACTCTTCCCTCAGGATTTGTCAACTTTTTGGACCTCAGAACCACCAAACTCATAATTTTTAAATCCCAGGGGACCATTCATATGAATTGACTGATGTGCTTGTTAATGTTGGTGGGGAGAGAGAAGAGGGGGGGGGGGGCGGGAGAGAAGAGAGAAAGAGAGATCGATCTATATAACTTCTTCTCTCTCTCTCTCTCTCACACACACGCACACACACACAACAGCTAGAGGCAGGGTGGGAGTGTCAAATTTCTTAACAACTGGTTTCTTGGGCGTGGTTTCCCCTAATTGTGGGGTGTGGCTTGGTGTCATGTGACTGGCTGGGCATGGCTGTATGTAAAATTAATAAATATTTATGTAAACATTGATTTTTTTATTAAAAAAAGCAGCAACTGTTTACCCAAAATCAGGCAAAGCAAAGCAGGCAGATTGAGTTGCTCCCAGATTCACGGATTTCACTTCAGAGATCTATCTTTCTGCACGGCTACCTGAGTCTGCTACTGAATAATAGAACTTCAGTCCTTAAGGGAGGTTCGGCTGCTGCTTTAAAAGCAGAAACCGAAGAATTTAAAAAGGTAAGGTAGAAAGCAAGACTTCCAACAATTTCCTTGCTTGCTAGCTAATCCTAAAATCCTCCTGGCCACAGCAGAAACAAGCTGAGTGGTCAGGGGGGAAAAAAAGAGAAAACATAAAATTTTAGCAGGCAAGTTTTTACTGGGTAAAGGAATGAGTGGGCTGGGGAGGGTTCCTGCGGGCATGTAGGAGCGGTGCTAGCACTTGTGTTCCTGCGGCAGCCTGGATTAATATGCTTTGAGGGTGACATTTCCTCTTGCGCGACCACCAAAATTTTCATCAAACCCCAGTGGGCACGGGCCAAACGGTTGGCGCACACTTGCTGTGGAGACTACACACCAGAACCAACTGGACAGGCACAAGGGAGTTTTCCTCCAAACACCATCACCTCTAACAAAATATTCCCTTCACACTGTCCAACTATTTACAAGTCTGCAGCTTACTATTATGTTAATTTTCTCATCAATCCTGTAATTGCCGCATCCCCCCCTTTCCCCTCCCAAACTTGTGACTTTTATGACTGTAAACTTTGTTGCTTGTATCCTTTTCAATTTATATTGACTGTTTCCTAGTATAATTGATTGCTTATTGACACTTTGACTATTCATTAATGTTGTAACCTAAGATTCTTGGACATCTTGATGAATGTATCTTTTCTTTTATGTACATTGAGAGCATTTGCACCAAGACAAATTCCTTGTGTGTCCAATCACACTTGGGCAATAAAAAAAGAATTCTAATTCTAGATGACCTCCAAGGTCCCTTCCAACTTCCACCATGTTCTATGGTGAATAATTCGACCTCTTCTTCTCTGTAACCTCCCCTCAACTAGCAGAAAACTGCTATCACATCACCCCAGTCCGCCTCTTTGATACGCTAAATACACACAGTTCCCGCAATTATTCATTGCACACCTTATCCTTTGGTCCCCTATGACCTTTGTTGCTCTTCTCTGCACTCTTTCTAAAGTCTAAACTTCTTCTTTGTGGAATAGTGAGCAAAACTGGACTCCGTATTCTTATAAAGTGGTACTAATACCTGACCTTGATATTATCCTTCTGTTGATGCAGCCTCGGACTGCACTGCCTTTTTTGGTAACTGCTGTGGACATAGTGGACTTGAGTAAACATTTGACAAAGTAGATTACAGCTTACTTCTTGATAAGATTTTAAAAAGTGTGTGATACAGAGCATCACTACAATATGGATTCACAAATGATCAACCAACAGCACCGAGCCTGTCCTCAATAGAACTGCTGTACACAATCTGGTTCTCGCAATTTGAACTACTCTACAGTGGAGAGGTGTTTTATTTCTATTATCTTTCTGTTTTGATTTGCATTTCTATTCTGTCTCCCATGATACAGCTTTTAATGTTGGACTTTTTTTTCCTTTTGCATCATGAAAGATGCAGAGACTGAATTAAGCACTTTCTCCCTGCTGCCCATGATCCCCTCCTTGCCATCTTCTCCCATTAGTGGACCCATCGTTTATTTTGGGGTAGGCTCTTAAGGACCTTGTTCATTAGAAGAAAGATAAGATGAAGGCAGGCAGGCTCAAAAACAGAAACTGGGAAAGGGAACTTGGAGTCCCAGTGGATGATCATTTGAATATGGGCCAGCAGTGTGCAGCAGCAGCCAAAAGAGTTAATACAGTCTTGGTTGTATAAACAGATGCATAGAATCAAGATCACGTGAAGTATTCGTGCTGCTTTATAGAGCCCTAGTAAGTCCACACCTGGAATACTGCATCCACTTTTGGTCACCATACTACAAAGAAGATGTTGAGACTTTGGAAAAAGTTCAAAGAAGAGGAACTAAGAGGATGAAAGGCAAAAACATATGAAGAATGGCTGCAGGTTTTGGGTTTGACTAATCTAGAGAAAAGAAGAATTAGGGGAGACCTGAGAGCCATCTTCCAGTATTTGTGGGGCTGCCACAGAGAAGAGTTGGGAGTCAATTTATTTTCCAAAGCACCAGAAGGCAAGTTAAGAAACAATGGATGGAAACTAATCAAGGAGAGACTTCCTAACAGGGAGGACAATTAACCAGTGCAATAGGCTCCAGAAGTTGTGGGCACTTCATCACTGGAGGCTTTTAAGAAGAGACCGGACAGTCACTTGTCTGAAATGTTGTAGGTTCTCCTGCTTGAGAGGCTAGAAGACCTCTAAAGTCCCTTCCTTCTGTTCTATTCTAATATTCAAATGGAGAAAGGAAGTTGGGAAGGAGGCCTGGTGCTTCTTTGGCCTCTGTTTACAGCACCAAGGAAAGACTCCCACAGACCCTGTGGCCCCAGGCAGCAGGAGCCATCCTCCCACAGCAGAAACGCGAAATGTCGGCAACCTCTCCTGCTCTGTGGGCAGATGGGGGAACACCCCTCTAGCCAAGTCTTTCAGAAGGCCTGTTCTGGCTGGTTTGGTCCTTCTGTGGCTCAGGGTTGGTGCGGAGGAGGGTTGTGGCTGGGACTCCAGGCTGAGCAGGCTCAGAAAGACCCTTCTGGGATTTGGAGCCACGGCCGTTGCTTCCTCCTTAGCCACGTGGAAGAGCCT
This sequence comes from Laticauda laticaudata, assembly GCA_004320025.1. Classification (NCBI taxonomy): domain Eukaryota; kingdom Metazoa; phylum Chordata; class Lepidosauria; order Squamata; family Elapidae; genus Laticauda; species Laticauda laticaudata. The sequence continues at coordinate 29,235 of BHFT01036754.1, read as the reverse complement.
CCCTACTGGATGAACTAATAAATGCATTTGACTTTTTCCTCAATGAAAATTGGCAAGAGGTTTCCTCAAAGCCTTTCAGTCCTTGGGGAAGCTTCCACCATCTCAGATTCAGATTAGCAGAGTTGGAAGGGACCTTGCAGGTCATCAAGTCCAACCCCCTCCCACCCAAGCTGGAGACGACACTATTTCTGACCAATGCCAGTCCAGTCTTCTTCTTGAAAGCTTCCAGGGATGATGAACTTCCACCTCAGAGCAGTTCAGCCTGCTCAGGACTGCGCAAAACAGACTGCCTCAGGGGTGCAGTGTGATATCGCCCCAAAATATTATCCCATGCCATGGGGAGAGACAAGAGTCAACATGATACAGGTGTCCCTCCTGTCAGCTCGAAAGCCATTTTTCTTTTAGGCTTGTGGGCTGCCACATTCAGTGCCTGGGGATGTCATGCCCCTGTTGAAATCTGATTCTAAGGGGGAGGTGGAACAGCTGCAATTCCTTATCCTGCCCTGTCTCGTTAATTGCTGCAGCTTGGGGTTTGTGTTGGTTTTTCTTTATAATTTAGATGTACTTTGGGCTGGACGGAATTTCTTCCCAACTGTTCTTGGGAGAGTCTTTTCTCCAGCTGATGATAACTGGACATTGAGGACCAAGGTGGAGGATTAAAAGGACTTTACCTACTTTTGTGACTTCGTTGCTTTTGTGCCATGCCCCGGGTCATCACCGGAAATTTGGGGGGAGGGATTTCAAGGAGCATTGGAAGGTCAACCAGAACATCCCTTTCTCAGAAAGTCAAGGACATGTTACCCTGCACCTGGAGGGGAGTGACTGGGGATAGTCTCCAGTTGGAACCAAGTAAAGATTGGATCATGTGATGGACTATTGGGTGCAAGGGTTGATTTTGGGTTTTCTTTGGGCTAGGGGAAACTGGGAGCTCTCAGATTCGAGTTTTCCCCACATGTGCCAATAAAATGGATCTTTGGGAAGACGATATTCTCAGAGTCTTTTTTTGGGGGGGAAGGTTGTTACTTGGAACGCTGAGACCTCCTTTTTCTTTTTCAGGCTGAAAAACATCACTTTTAGAGAAGCCCAGCTAGATCTGCATGGCTGTTTTTCAGGCTGGATGAAATGAAGAAGCAACCGCAACAACAGCCCAGTTGGTCCCGAGTCCACCTTCCATTTCCAGCCAGCTCCCACTCCCTGTGCTGGAGACCCCAAGCAACACCCGTGGAAAGGAAATCAGAAAGCTTCCCTTCCAATCTCGCCTCCACTAAAGGTCAAAACAAATAGAATTTGTGGGGGCAGCTGTGCCAGTGGCAGAGCCCTCTGCTGACTCAGCGCTTCTGAAATGACTGCCAGATGTGCTGTGCATAAAACCCAAACGCGGCTCCAGAGAGATTTGAGAATCCCTGCAGCTTAAAGAAATCTGACAGATGCCCTATTTTTTTAAAGAGATTTCTTGGATAGTTTTTGCATCGCTTGTTGACAGAAAATCCTGCTGGCTCTCCTCTCCTCCCTTCTCCATTTTTGGTGGAAAGAGCCATTCTCCTAGCAAAGTTGCCTTTCTTGCTGGCCTGTAGAAAATGGGGGGATTCTCTCTGGGGTGGGGTTGAACTGAGGATGTTGCAGCCAAAAAATAAGAGCCAGACTTTTCTGCCAGGTTGCTGCCCATTTCCAGGTCTTTGTGAAAAACTCACACTGACTACTCTTCTGCCTTTCCCTACTTCACAGTTCCTGTGCTCAGCAGTGGGGTCACTTCCTTCTCTTGCTCTCTTCTTGATCGGAAGAAAAATTGTCATCGGATGTCAAGGGTTGTTTCACCTAGCCAGACTACATTCCCCACTTGCTTTGGGTGCATTTCTTGATGACTACATGGAAAACTATCCGAAGAAGCGAGGATCTAAATCATAAGTTCGCCAAGTTCACTTATTTCGGGGTTTTGATACCACCTGATGAAGCCTCCCCCTCCCTCTGTTTCCCCTGCCAAAGGTCCAAGTCCAATTCCTAGACTTCTCCAGGAGGTCTGAGATGAATTCCACACAATGCAATGTTGTTGAAGCTACGGTTCTTATCTGTCATACCTTACTGATTACTTCTGAACTCAGGAGGACAATATATGTGGGGTTCTTAATGCTCTCTGATCCTGGTTGTTTTTTGCAGATGTTTTGGTACCCAATTAGGTAACATATACAAGTGCACTGATGATGTTACCTAGTTGGGTAACAAAATGTCTGCAAGAAAACAATCAAGCTCAGAGAGCACCAAGGACTCCATAGTTCGACCCACAGCAACAAATAGTCTCTTCTGTTAGCACCACATCTCCTGAACAAAAGAAGCTGGAGAAACAGACAACCCTGCCTACCTGTCTGCCCACCTATCTTTCCATATCTAGCTCTGAGCAGAATCCTTCCTATAGCTGTCAGACATAATCAAGGAACCACTGAATGTGATCTTCCAAAGCTCCTGTAACCCAGGGGAATGAGGGTAAAGAGCTGGGGTGGTACCAATCTACAAAAAAGGGAACAAAATGGATCCAGGAAATTATTGGCCAATCAGCTTGACATCGATATCTGGGAAAATCCTGGAAAAGTTAACCAGGCAGTGCATTTGGGAGCACCCAGAAATGAACAAGATAGTTATGAGCATGGCTTTGTTAAAAACAGATCATGTAAAACATATTGCTTTCTTTGAGAAAGTGACTAAATTAATGGACCAGCAAAATGCTGTGGTATACTTGGACTTAAGTAAGGCACCTGACAAAGTAGACCACAACCTACTCCTTGATAAGATGGAAAAATGTGTGACAAACAGCATCACCACCAGATGGATTCGTAACTACCTGACCAACCACGCTCAAAGTGTAATCCTCAGTGTAAATACATCTACATGAAGGAAGCATGCACTGGGAACCCCAAAGGTCCTGCCTTAGGCCCAGTACTCTGCAATATAATCGAGATTGGATAGTTACTTGCCTGGAATGGGTCTGCTGCTTAAGCAGGGGGTTGGATTAGAAGTTTCCAGTGTCCCTTCACCTCTATTATTCTGTGTTCTATGACCTGCTCTTAGGGTTCCAGAAAACCCCAATTCCACTTAAAAACTCCAAGGCAGGCATTTTCTCAAACTTCCTTTTATTACAGTAGGCATACTGGCAGATTCAGACGTGAATCTGAAAATTCTGGGTTTTCCTCCAATAAGTAAAAATTACAATTCCACCCCCTGCACCCATCATTCCATCACATGCCCCAAGCACCATCCGTTCCAACTTGAAACATCCCCTCGACTACTACTCCTCAGCCAGGTACAGGAATAACATGACCTTGACTTTAAAGAAGAATGCTATTATGTCTTACCAGATATGCTCCATGAAATCCCCCTCCCAACTTTCCAGAGGGTGATATTATTATCATGTTTTAGCCAAAGCAGATAGACTTGAACCCTTGGGTTTTATTTAATTGTATTTCTCCTGGTCACAGGTCATGCATGTTCTTCTCTGGGCTCCTGCATAGGTTTGGAGAAGGTTGGCTACTGACTTATTCAAAGAAGAGCTGTTTCCAATTATTAAGCTATATTTTGTTGCTCTATGTCTTGCCACAAAAATGTCATTTTATTTATTTATTTATTTATTTTTGGAGAATAACACACTCTTTTCTTGAAACTTTTTCCTGTGATGTCGAAACCATCAAGTCTAACTGGAACATCTAAGGTACAGTATTTCCCTCATAAAATAAAACTCAGCCCTGCTCTTTCTGGAAAAGAACCCATGGAAATGATTTCACTGAACATCTCTTTTCAATTTTCAGTAGAAACATTAAAAAGAACCTTCTGTACATGCTCTCGTGGAATTTACTTTGTAAGTCCTGTGAGTTCCAAGGGATTTACTGCCCAGAAAGTTAATGTGAAATTGTTTTTTTCTCATACAATCTAATCAGGTTTTTTGGAAAGAAATCTCACTGAACTAAGTGAATTTGTATAGTATGTACTACAACTCTATTTATGTTTTACTCAAGAAATCTTAACATCAAAAGCTGGTGAGCTTAAACTTCATTACTACAACACCTAATTCAACTTCTGGGGCACTTTCAGACTCAGAGTTCACTCCCAAGAAGCCTCAACCTTGCTTCTTGTTTCTTCTCTCCATCTCTACTGATTTCCCCCCATGGCTGCATTCTTGGCCAGCATTCCCTGAGCCCTGCTTTCTTCCCAGACTTTGACTCTGAATTCAGCCAGCAAGTCAGAGGCAGACCGCTGGCTGCGGAGGGAGGGCAAACTCAAGCCACATCTGGAATCTATGAAAACCCACCTATTCTGAAGGTGCCCAGGGGAGAGGGAGCTACCTTCAGGGGTCTGCACCTGCACGGCCATGTCTTCTGAAAAGCTGAGCTGAGAGGCATCTCCCAACCAGCTGCTGACCTGATGGGGCCCCACATGAACCAGGCAATCAGCTTCCAGGTCCAGATCAGACCTGAGCAGCTGCACCCAAGAGTCTTCTCCTTGTGCATCTTAGGAAGTTGGGGGGCAGGAAACAGCAGGACCAGGTCAAAGCAGGTTAAGACCTCTACAAGTGGACGGAGAAGAACAGAGGCCTGGGGGGCTCATCAAGGACCAGGTGGTCCATAGGCATCGGCAAGAAGGACGACTGGGAAGGATGGGCCAAGGTAATAACTCTCATCCATGGCAGCTGCAGAGCCGGGGATGGGAGTGGCAATTGGAGCTGGAAGGGCCCAAAGATGAGGAGGAAGAAGGCAGAGAACCCGGCCATGCTGACCAGCTGATGAAGCAAGCCATGATGAATGCCTTCCAAACTTTCCAGGCTCAGGAGTCCCCTGCCAAGACACCCCCAGCCAGGCCCAGCAGACTCAAGTGGAAGACAAGGAATGGAGGGCTTCGCCAGTGGCCACCATGTCAGGTGCTTCAACAATTGTTGCCGTCACGTCTACAGGTGCAGGAGCAGCACCGACGGAGGACACCAGAGCTGCCCAGGTGAAGCCAAAGAGTTAGAAGAGCCCATCCCTCGATGGGGAGCCCCAGCAACTGGGGTTCTTCTTGGCCCATATGCAGGAATATGGGCCCAAAATACCTACAGAAGGTGCCAAGGTGAGAAGCATCATCCTGGCACTTGAAGGAGCTGCCACTCACCGGATAGTCACGCTTCACAATGAAAATGCCCCTGAGCTAAGGGACTTCAACCGCTTCATGGTGGCATTCTGGTGGTGATTTGGGGACCCCAGCTGATCTCAAAGAAAGGGAACGCATCAACCATCCACCAGGGTTGCAGAGGGATCGCCAAGTACACTGAAGAATTCTGTGACCTGGCATGCAGGCTCAATAACCGACTGCAAGACTTCCTTATCAGCTGTTTCAAGGATGGGCTTGAACAACGACATTTACAACCCCTCCCAACCCTGCACGAGTGGTATGTCTTGGCCAAAGAAGTGGACATCGACCAAGCTTGCAACAAGTACCGCCCAGGGAGAAGATGGAAGAAGAGAAATCACCTCCGGAGAAAAGAGAACCAATAAAGCCATCGAATCCACAAGCCCACCCAACTGCTTGGTTCAAGTGTGGATAAGTGTGGGTAACAGCAGAATGCAAAACAGGGCAGCCTGCCAAGAAAGCCACCCCTGGCCCTGCCAGGAAACCTGCTAAATCAACACAACATGTTCTGACCCAAACCTTGTTCCAAGTAAACAAACACCAACAGAGGTAAAAGCAAAACCTTGTAATGCTTCTCTGCGAATTCTGTTCATTCACAATTAAAAGGCTCTGAAAACTAATTGTCTCTGATAAGAATGAACCTTGTCAAGGTTGTGCTAGGCTGCCAAAAGTACTAGATTAAGTTGCCAAGAAATATTCCAAACAAAAAGTCTTCCAACACAAATCAAGATAGTCCGAACTTCCACAAGGNCTAGATTAAGTTGCCAAGAAATATTCCAAACAAAAAGTCTTCCAACACAAATCAAGATAGTCCGAACTTCCACAAGGCTTGAAGTGCAAGGACTTCTTTGCTTCCTGCAAAGAACTCCCACCTCTGAAGGCTGGCTTTTATCCCTTAAGGGAGGGGCCATCACCTTGCAGCCTTACTCCCAAGTTGCCCGTGCTGCTGCAGCTGCTCTTTCCTTCGAGCAGCCCTGCGCGCACACACACTGGGCATAGGCTCCTCGGGGTGCTCTTCCTCACTGCTGCCAGCCTCCACCATCTTGGAAGGGAGCACTCCACTCCCTGATGGTCCTGTCCCCATCCCTGCATCCCATGCAGGCCCCTCACCTGAGTCCTCACTCTCCGAGACCTCAGCTGTCCACACCTGCTGCCGGCGAACCACAACACAACGATCCCGAGAAATGGAACTGAAAAGGGTGGAGGTCGTTGAGTTAACCCCATCTCCCAAAAGTGCGAGTTCTACATGGATCAGAAGAGAGGATGCCATAGTCCGTTCTGAGTCATTCACAACTACTAGGAGGGATGGCCAGCAAAATCCAAAGATGGCCCATTTTTTTCCATTCATGGTCTTACATTTGCACCAAGCTTGATTCCCAGCAACCAGATCCAGGTAGTTTAGCTCAGAAATTAAGCCTATATTTATTTAGAAGCCCAGCCTGATTGTCAAATCTGGCTTTGTCCTGGATGTGATAGCAGCTTCTGATAGACCACAACCATAAAACATGTTCAACCTTAACAATGATTAACAATGGGAGACCAAAAGTAAGCATTTAATTTCACATTTTAAAAAAACCCTAGTACACAAACCAAAACTTAATTCTCAATTAAAATGTGGAGTTGTCCAAAATTTGTTATGCACCTTTGAAATGCATATTCAGGAACAATCAACCCAAAAAATACATATATTCTGAACAAATATGCAAAATAAATTACATTATGAGAAAATGTTCGCAAAAGCTATACATAGTAGACAAAATTGTCAAGAAAAATGCATTTAAAGATAAGAGCACCAAAATGAATGTATGGATGGAAAGTGAACAAGGAGAGATTCAACCTGGAAATAAGGAGAGATTTCCTGATGGGGAGAACAGTTGTGGGAGCTTCATCACTTGAAACTTTCAAAAAGAGACTGGGCTGCCATCTGTCGGAAATGGTGTAGGGTCTCCTGCTTGGGTTGGACTAAATGACCTAGAAGGTCCCTTCCAACTCTGGTATTCTATATTCAGTGGAAGAGCTTGCCTCCGGAGGTTGTGAGAGCTTCATCACTGGAGGCTTTCAAGAAGAGACTGGACTCCCATCTGTCAGAAATGAAGTAGGTGGAGAACTTGCTTGGGTGGATCCCTTCCAACTTTGTTAATATGTTAAATCTGTTAAATCTCTTAGGGTTTTTGTGCTTAAGGCAAAAAAAGTAGCATTTTTCCAGACTCGTTTATATTCACATCCTGTTGGGCTCCGCAGTTTTGCCCAGGGACCACAACACAAGTTCTTTTCCCCCCAAAAGCAATAAGCAGACATCCTCCAACAAGGCCTTCCTTGCTGCTGGTTACCCTGTCCAGGGAGTCCTTGACTTACAACAGTTCATTTAGTGACCAAAGTTACAACAGTCCTAGAAAAAGTGACTTATGACCGGTTTTCCCACTATGACCGTTGCAACATCCTCATGGTCAGGTGATCAAAATCCAGGCACAACTGACTCATACTTACAACAGTTGCAGCATCCTGGGGTCATGTGATCCCCTTTTTCAGATTTTCTGATAAACCAAGTCAATGGGCAAGCCAGATTCACTTAACAACCGTGTTAACTGCAGTGATTCATTGAACAACTGGGGCAAGAAAGGTTGTAAAATGGGGCAAAATTCATGTGAGGATTCCAGCAATTGACCGAATTAAATCATGATTCTCAAGCCAAACTTCAAAAAACTTCAAAGGATTTATTGAAGGCGACATACTGGCCCTGCCCTGTATGAAGCCAACTCCTGGCCTACATTATTTACAGTCCCCTGTGACCCTGTTTCCCCCTAGGTGTGTCATCAACCAGATTCTCCAGTTGAGCCCATTCACAGGCCCGGTGTCATCAATCACATTCTCCAATTAAATATATTAAAACTAGTTACAAGAGATTACCGGTCATCAGATTGAGCTCAGACCGGAAACCTTTCTTTCAGGAATTATCAAAGATCGAATCCCAAAAGAAGTAAAGTATCTGTTGCTACATATCACAACAGCCGCCAGAATAGCTTTTGCACAAGTATGGAAAACTCCTAATATTACCAATGAAGAATTAATATCACAAAAAATAATGGAAAGTGCTGAAATGAACATGTTAACACTGAAACTGAAAGAAAGAGAAGACTGAATATTTTTTTAATCTGGAATAAATGGTATGATTGGGTAGCAAACAGAACAAGAAATAAGACAAGAAATTTAACCGTCAGAAGATTTAAGAAAGTAAAATGTAAATATGTAATATATATAAGAATAATAATTATAGAAAATCATTATTCAATATTAGATAAATGTAAATACAATGTATTAAGATATATAAGATAAAAACCTGTATGGATATCAAAAAATGCTGTTGAAATCATGATGTTTTATGTTGTAACAACAGAAAGTTTATATATATGTAAAGTTTATATATATATAAACTGGCACGAAGCCAAAAGCACCAGTCTGAGGATGGCGAGTGGGACCTCACCGAAACGTCGCCAAGATAGTCTTACTCTTACATGGGAAAAGACCCAAACACACCTAGACCTACATACCTATACCCATGAAAATCTATGAATATATATATATATATTCTTAAGTTTTCGCACGTATTTACATGTATGGTATTCAGCTTTGTTCAGGTATTTTCCCATGCCGTTATAGTTGTGCTTTTAAAGTTGTAGCAACGTTTCGGCACAATCTCATCTGCCATCCTCAGGCTTCTGTATTGAGTTTGTCTGTGAGTCAGACTTTCAAAACTTTTTAAAACTGAAACGCCTGTGAAAGTCTGACTCACAGACGAACACAATATAGAAGCCTGATGGTGGCAGATGAGATTCTGCCGAAATGTTGCCACAACTTTAAAAGCAACTACAATGGCGTGGGAAAATACCCGAACAAAGCTGAATACCATACATGTAAGTACCCGCGAAAACTTAAGAAAACAAATATATATATATATATATATATATGGATCAGAAAACAAATATACACACACACACATATATATATATATATATACACACATATACATACATATACATATACACAAACACACATGTATATATAGTCACATATACATACATACACACACACACATATTCATGGGCAAAAACTCTGGTATTTTAGTTACAACCTTTTAAAGATAAAGAGTTGGAATGTACTTTCGCTTCCAAACTGCTGCATTGCTCTTCCAGATTTCCTTTCTCTCCCCGCCCCCATTTTTTTTATTGCCACTACTAAACAGGCATAGGAATGTTTTATGAGTTGACAATTCACTTAACAACTGTCTCACTTAGCAACAAAGATTTTGGGCTCCATTATGATTTTGGGCGCCTGTATTTATTTAAAATGGATGCTGCTCTTCTGAAGTGGTCTCAAAGACCCCAAAATAATGAAGTTATATTCCTGGCCTTGCATATATCAATCTGAACAATCTTGAAGATTTCAGAGGTAACATCGAGAGACATATATCCTTTTCACCATGAACACCACCCGATAAACTCTAACCCTAACCCTCTCAATCAAATTAGGGTCAAGTATATCTGCATGCAAGAATTGCCCAGCTGGGTCAGAATGCTAAAGGTTTCCCAATCTTGCTCTCACCATTTGGTGATTGATGTCAACACCTATCAACTGCAACCACCCTAGATATAGGATGATGGGAGGAGAATCTGAAGCAACCAGAGAGCCTTAGGCTTTGGAAAGTTAGTCTTGTGAACATCTAGTTGCCAGAAGGCAGAATATATGTGGAATACCACATATATTCCTGATACAGAGATTAACAGAGTTGGGTTGTAGGTCATCTAGTAGTCCAACCCAGTCTAAGCAGACCATACAGTGTAGGGCAGGGGTCTTCAAACTTGACAGATTTAAGCCTTGTGGACTTGAACTCCCAGAATTCCTCCTCCAGTCATGTTCACTCAGGAATTCTGGGAGTTGAAATCTGCAAGTCTTAAACTTGCCAAGTTTGAAGATCCTTGGTGTAGGGTCTGCAGCATTTCTGACAAATGGCAGCTCAGTCTCTTCTTGAAAGCTTCCAGGGATGAAGCTCCCAAAATTTCTGAAGGCAGCTTCTGTTCCATGGGTTGATTACTCTCACTATCAGAATCCCAGCATCTGGAATTCAGAGATGTTCTGGCTCTCTTATATTTGGATATTCCACTTAGATTATCTACTTTATGCCCTATGGGTTTATTTAATCTTTTCCTAGATTCTTGGTATCTTCTGCTTGCTATTTTCCCTCATTATATTTCTATTTATTTATTTGTATTTGTGTATTGTGAGCCACCCAGAGTCAGGCTGGAATTGGCCAGCACCAAGGCCAAAACAAATAAATATATACAATATAAAGTTTTGTATGTATAAATATAAAAAAACTCAATACAGAAGCCTGATGATGGCAGATGAGATTCTGCCGAAACGTTGCTACAACTTTAAAAGCACTATAATGACGTGGGATAATACCCGAAGGAAGCTGAACTGCATTCATGTAAGTACCCGCGAAAACTTTAAAAAACAAATATATAAAAAATATACAAATAAATATATGCAATCCATAGTGTCTTATTTATGGATTTAACGCATTTGAATACTTTGGACCTGGGTTCAGGCTGAGATTCAGACTCAGGGTGGGCTTTTGCCACTTGCTTAAACTGAGAAGGAGCAAAGAGTATATATATATATATTGAAAGGCCCAGGAACTCTCAGACTTGGTCACAACTTGAGACAGTGACTGCCTCTGTTAAGCATCTTTTCAGGCAGGATGGGACTCTGGCTGAGCAACATTTGGTGAAGAACCTGAACTCAGATCAGCGGCCCCTTACTGAGAAAGTCTGAGTTCGGGAGACAGGGCTTCCAGCATGCAACCATTGCTTTCCCCTTCCAGTCCCTTTGCAGGTGTCAGATTAGAGAGCTGGTCTCATCCTCTTTATCGTAAGAATTTGATTCACAAGACAGCCATGCAATTCCAAGATCCCTCTCGCAGTTACTGCTATTAAGACTGGTTTCTCCCAGTCTGAATGTGTCCTTTTGGTTTTTCTTGCCTAGGGGTAAGACTTTACTTTTCTCCACATTGAATTTCATTTTATTAGATTGAACACTGGGCCCTTTCCAACAACATGAATTTTAATGTGGAGAAAAGTAAAGTCTTACACTTAGGCAAGAAAAAGCAAAAGGACACATACAGGCTTAATATCAGTAACTGCGAGAGGGATCTTGGACTCTTAGTGGACAACCAGCTAAATAGGAGCCAGCCATGTGCAGCGGTAGCCAAAAAAGCCAATGCAGTCCTAAGTTGCATCAACAGAGGGATACAATCAAGATCAAGGGAGGTACTAATACCACTCTATAAAGCCTTAGTAAAGCTACACCTGGAGTACTGCATCCACTTTTGGTCACCATACTATAAAAAAGATGTCAAGACTCTAGAAAAAGTGCAGAGAAGAGCAACCAGGATGATGAGGGGACTGGAGGCTCAAACATACAATGAATAGTTGCAGGAACTGGGCCTGGCTAGTCTAGGGAAGAGAAGAGAAGGACCAGGGGAGACAGGAGAGCAGTGCTCCAATATTTGAGGGGCTGCCACAGAGAGGAGGAGGAGGGAGTTAAGCTATTTTCCAAAGCACCCAAAGGCCAGACAAGGAATAATGGATGGAAACCGATCAAGGAGAGATTCAACCTGGAAATAAGGAGAAATTTTCTGACAGTGAGAACCACCAACCAATGGAACAGAAGTTGCCTTCAGAAGTTGTGGGAGCTTCTTCCCTGGAGGCTTTCAAGAAGAGACTGGACTGTCACCTGTCAGAAAGGGTGTAGGGTCTTCTGCTTGGTGGGGGGGGAGGTTGGACTATATGACCTACAAGGTCCCTTCCAACTCTGTTAATTTAATCTAATCTAAAAGCCCAGCAAGCCTGCTAAAATAGTTTCTAAATGCAAATGGGGAAGCATTCACAGATTGCCACAGCTGGTGAAACAAAACTTTCTGCAAAGTATTTCTTGACTGCCAAAGAGAAAAAAGGGGCCCACACCACTAACATGTCACCAATCTTCCACAATGTTGGCCCAGGGACCCAGTTCTGAAGGGCTGCAACCTTAATGCTGGCCTCTCCCATTGAGCACTTAGCTGGGGCATCAAGAAATCACTTCCCGCTTGGCTCTGGACTGGAGAGATGGGCAGATGTCACTTCGCTTCTCAGGAATGACTGGCTCTGCCAACAGCAGCAGAGCCACCAAACATTGGGAAACTGAAGGGGGGAGAAGGGCCCCCCTTTGCCAAAAGCCAACAAGCACTGAAGTCTCTTTGCTATTCTAATTAGCCAGGAATGTTTGGTTCCGAATGTCATAGTTTGGATGTGGAACAGTCAAAAGCAAATGAACCTTTCCATAAAGATAAAGACAGAAAAAAAACATTTTGTTGAATATCAATGGAAAAAAATGAACAGTTGCAGAAGTTTTGGCTTATTCTCAGAATGTCCTATGTTCTGTTTTTGTAGGCAAGACTGAATTTTCTGCAGAATATTGTCAATTTCCCAGGAGCTTCGCTGGAGTTCTCTCCCAGGTCCCAAGACTCAGTTACTCCAACAGATTAACAGAGTTGGAAAAGACCCTGTAGGACATCTAGTCCAAATCCCCACACCCAGCAGGAGACCCTACCCCATTTATGACAGATGGCAATCCAGTCTCTTCTTGAAAGCTTCCAGTGATGGAGCTTGCACATTTTTATCTAAGAAAGGCAAGCTTAACTTAACCAAGATCTTGGTCTGAACATCCTCCTGCAGCCACCTTAGAAAACATTTTGGCCAGCTGCCTTCCAGGGAAGCTGGATGCTCTTGACTGTCGTTGTACGATGCTCCCGATGCAAACGAAGCTGAGGGACCTTGGAAAATGGCAACCATCCTGCCAACAGCCACTACTCCTGAGTATGAGGTCACATCCATGCCTGCTTCCAGCCTTTCATCTCCCACATCTGGATTTCTGGCACACAGCAGAAGCCCCCAAAAAGAATACCAGCCTTGTTTCTCTTCATTCCACTTCCTTTTTCAAGCTGGCCTGAAGTAGCAAAGGCAGCTTAAGTGAATGCCACTCAATCTATTTCCTATGCCCGCCGTCTGCCTTGGATCAAACATTATTGCACTGCTCTTTTCAGGGTGATGCCAAAGGCTGGAGCTCTGCTGGGGAGGGGGCTCCAAATGCAGGATCCGCTCGTCCCCCTGCAGAAAACCAGGTGGAGAGAAGCTCCCCGGCGGATCACTTGCAGCAGCCCCTTGTATCTCAGACCATTATCACTGCAAAATCCCAGAATTGGGAGCAGTGCAGTCATGGCGTGGGGCAGGGGACCCCAAACTTGGCAACTTTTAAGACTTGTGGACTTCAACTCTGAGGAACTCTGGGAGTTGAAGTCCACAAGTCTTAAAGTTGCCAAGTTTGGGGACCCCTGTTCTCAGGCTTTATGGAATGGTATAAATACCTCCCTTGACCTTGATTGTATCCCTCTGTTAGTGCAACTTAATTCACCTGTAAAGCCCTTCATGCTACCTGGCCTGGTAATTTGCAGGACCACCTGCTGGCTGAGGAATTCTGGGAGTTGAATCCACAAGTCTTAAAGTTGCCAAGTTTGGAGACCTCTGGTGTGGGGCAACAATGATCAGCCGGAGGAGGAAGAGAGTTGCATGACTGCCTTCCAAAGCCAAAAAAGGGGCCTTTCTCCTGCAACTGCTTCTTTTCTCCCCCCCCCCCCCCNCCCCCCCCCCCCGCCCTTCAAGATCTAGCAGACAAAGAGCCATGATGCAACCCAACTTCACTAGTGGAACTATGGAAAGTCATAGCAGAACTATTACATCACGCATTTTGCTAGATGGGGGAAATGCCTGGAGCCAGGATGCTGCGCTCAGAGGGGGGGGTCAGCTTTCTTGCAGCAAAGCAGCCCCTCCCCCAGCTCAACCCCAATGCATCTGGGAGACTTGCTGGCCGGCCTTGAGCCAGGCACTCCGGGGCTGGGTGGGGCCACTCTTCCATTCCAAAAAAGAGCACTCACCAACTCCAGAATAAACAACTTCTGGCTCTTTGAAATCTCTGGTGTGAATTGTATAATGCAAAATGGATCCTGATGTCCAGTCCAGAATGAATTCCTTCTCCAAGATTTTTCCAGATCCAGCCAGAGGCCTCCAAGGAGGCCAAGGGGCAAGAATGTCATGGCAGGAAAACCCAGCACTGGAAAAAGAGTGAGAGAGAGGGAGCGCAGCCAAGCGTTCTTCCCACTCATCCCTTCCAGACCCTTGCCTGATCCCTTCCCAGGCCATCAGTCCTGGAAGCTGGGATTCCTGCCCAACTTGGATCCAGGATGGAATCTGTTCCCGTCTCATTCACTGCCCGGTCTTCCAAAGGCATAGCCAACGATAACCTCCTGAACTCTGGGGAAAGATGGGACAATGCCCGGCAAATTAACAGCTCCCGATGGCTCTTGTTAGGAGGCAGTTGTGGTTCATCTCCAGGGCAAGATGGAAGGTGGCCTGTTGCCCAACCCAGTCCCGACAGCCGCAGCCCTTCTCCTGTCAGAGCAAAAGGCACAACTGCCTCCCCTTCTCACTTCATCACCCTGACTGATTGATGATATCTGAATCCGTACAAGGTCTCCTGCTTGAGCCGAGGGTTGGGCTAGAAGACCTCCCAAGGTCCCTTCCAGCTCTCTTCTCTTCTATTAATACATTCATCTTTCATCAGGGTGAAATTCCATTAGCCAAATCCACATGGCATGTAAGGTAATGAATTCAAGATCTCATCAAACCCACAAAACAGGGCTTCCCAAACTTAAGCCAAGGACTGCTAGGGAAGCAGATCCCCCCCCCTTTTTTTTTAAAAGGCTCTTGCAAGCATGATACCTGAGCTCAGACTTCAGAGTAAACCCAATGAAATCATGTGGGGAAATCACACACACCCTCTCTCCTTTCTCCAGCCACAGTATCACCAAGCGCAAGAGGGGGTGCCAATGCTCCCACCAGTAACCCAGTGATGCCCAAACGGTACAGCAGGGGGACACGCTGGGCATGCTCAGATTCTCCGTACTTGGCCTTGGTACTAGCTGGCAACTCCATATCTACCTGAACAGTTGCACACGTGAACCCACCTGGAGGTTTCTTATCAGTTTGTGGGGAGGCAGAGAATAGCCAAGCCTTTGCAGCCACTGGGGATGGGGGGTGGGAGATGTGCTCACAGGTTACGGCAACTGTGTCCCGAGCCTTTCAGAAAGCTGGCAGCTGGCAGTCCTTGGCCTAAAGAACAGCATAAAACCATCGAATTGCTTGGAAAGACATCCTTTTCTTGGCCAACACCAACTCTAAATAATGAATGGAATCTATACAAAACACACTCTGGACAGAAAACTCTGATTCAAATGAAGCCGTCTATAGATTAAAGAGGGATTAACTGCAACACTTAATGGCAAAGTCCTGGAGATCCTTTGGGGAGTTGGCCATTTAAACTTTCTGGGGTCAGATCTTCAAAGCCACTTTGTGGGTCCCAGTTCCCACTGGGGATCTGTGCCTGCCTCGGAGCAGCTCTGCTTCCACGCTGGCTACCAAGGCAGTCCTGGCTTCCCAAAGTTTGTCAAGCTGCATCCCCTTCCCCAGAGTTTACAGGCAGTGCCTCTCTCGAAACAGGAAGACAGAGTAGGCCAGAGTAGGCAAAACAACCCCAGACTGGTCAGCTCTTGGGACACAGATGCCAGTTATGAGGTCAGTTGCCTATGCTTGCAAAGCTGAGTGGCACTGCCGACTCTGAATGGAGCCATAGGAGAGATTCCACTGGCATGGAGCCCTGTGCATCTCTCTGTGGCATGCTGGGTAAAGTTTTGGTGCCACAGTAGCTGAGATGCACATACAAACTTGTCGCACAGAAGATCCAGGGACTACTCTCATTCGCTTTCATGCTCAGAAAAATTTGGAGGTTCAGATTTGGGGGGAAAAAACTCTTTGGTATCAATCAGTCTTTTATTTCCCACAAAGAGAACTTTGTTTAATCCCCAACTTTTCACCCAACTACCTCAACCCCAAATCTTTATGAATGCCAGTTTCAGAATAAGCAAGCGAAGGTGCTGTATTTTCCCAGTTTACTTCCATTGCTATCATTTGTTGAGGTTGGTTCTTTCTCCTGATTCTGTGTTAAGCCCCTGGGTATTTTACAACATGTCATGGTGTCATGCTCGGTTGATTTTGCTCCAGGAATATAGAAACACGCCGCGCATCTCAGAAACCAGGCTGAACGGTGACATCTTTGAGCATTTTCGGACCGCTACCTGAGCAATATCGCTTTAAAATGTGAGAAAAAGGACTTCAACCCACGCCCAAACAATGGGGAGAGAATGCCAGTTCTCGTCCCTGCTGGGTGGCAGATGTGAAACGAAGACCGGGAGCGTTTTTTCTCCCAAAAGCAGCCGGACGGAAAACCCGTTTTTTTTCCAGGCGTCTGAGCCGCAGCCCCGCGCCCGGGAAGGGCAGCGCCGGGTCCCACCGAGGCGCAGAGGCGGCACATGGGGGCGTCCGCAGACTAAGTTCCTCCCCGTTTGCAAAGTCTCGGATGGTCCCGAGGAAGAAAGTTTCCAGCCACCGGCGCAGAGATCCTGTCCCCGCCACAAAGAACCCATTGCAAAGCGTCGGGACCGGTGCAGGGGAGGAAAAGGCTTTTCCGTTCCCGGGGAAGCGCCACCTGCACCCTCCCGCCTCCTCCCGCGCCCCGAGAAAGGCAGGCGAGGCGCGGGGTGCCGGTGGCGCCGCTTGCGCGGGACGGACCCCGCCGGGCCGCGGGCTGAAGGCCGGCACGGATGCTCCGGGGCTGCTTACCTGCGCGGCTGGGGTGGGCGAGGGCGGCGAGCAGGAGCAGCGCCAGGCTCCCGGGCCGCTTCAGCCAGCTCCGCCGTTTCCACCGGGTGTGCGTGTCCATGTCCGCGGGGCCGGGCCGGGCGAGGGCGCAAAGCGGGACGGCGGCGCTGCGGGGCGGCTGCTCTTCCCGACAACCGGCGGGCGCTGCGGGAGGCTTTCGGACTAAGAAGCGGGCGCCTCCCCTCCCCTCCGCCCCCGGCAGGACCCTCCTAGGCGGCCATCGGCTGGGCGGCGGCGGCGGCGGCGGCGGCTCTCCCTGCGCAGCCTGCTGGCCCGGCGCGCGGCTGGGGAGGCTCGGCTGCTCCCCTCGGCGTCTCCGCCCCGCCTCTTTCGCGGCTCCCTCCGCCCGACCTCCTTCCGGGGCGCCGCTCGGCAAAGTGAGGTCGCCCCGCTTTCCTGCCCCGCGAAACTTTCGGGTTCGCCCCCCCCACCCTCGCCCTCCCCCCGTTCCCCGCGTCAAGCCGGCGGGGCCGAGCTGCCATCCGGGGGGGGCCGGGGGGGGGCTGGCCAATCGCGGGCGAAGGAAAGCCCCCGGCCCGCCCCCGCTCCGAGGCGGGGGCCGAGGGCGGCCACGAAAGCTTTGCCTGTGTGGGTAGCAGGGGGCGCCGGCGCTCCCCACCCCTCGCGTTTTTTTTTCCGCGCGCCGCGCCCGGCCAGGTCCCGCGGCGCCGCCTCAGCTTCAACCCGGCGCCGGCCCGCGAGCGGCCCCCGATGCGGGGACTGCCGCGCGGGGACGGCGGTCGGATGCGGATGGGCCGGGCGAGCCCGCGGGAGCTTTCCCTCCTGCCCCACAGGCTCGCAGTGCGAGGCGCCGAAAGCTTCCCCGCAGTTGGAACCGCTCCGGGTCGCCCCTGTCATCGGCCCTCGCGCTCCTTCAACACTGCACCTTCCCGGGTCATTCTTCAACAATGAACAGAGTTGGAAGGGACCATTGGAGGTCATCTAGTCGCCACACCCCACCACGCCGAAGCCTAAAGCCCCTGCACCATGTCTGACAGACTGCAGTTTAGTCTCTTCTTAAGCTCCCGCAACTTCCGAAGGCAACTTCTGTTCCATGTGGTGTGGTTGCTCTCCTTGCCTGTCAGGGAAAATTCCTCTTATTTCAGGTTGAATCTCTCACTTTTGATCCCTTTCCTCGCATCCTTCCTACATCTCTGGCCTTCGGGGGCCTAAGAGAATAGCTTGACCCCCCCCCTCCTCCTCTCTGGGGCAGCCCCTCCAATATGGGCTCTCCTGCCTCCCCTGGTCCTTCTCCTCACTAGACTAGCCAGGCCCAGTTCCTGCAACCGTCCATGGTATGTTTTAGTCTCCAGTCCCCTCCTCATCCTGGTTGCTCTTCTCTGCCCTCTTTCCAGAGTCTGGACATAATTTTTTTTGCCTCAGGTGCAGCTTTTTGCAGCCCAAAGGTGGCCTCGTCTCTCCCTCCCTGCCCGTTGCATGAAATGCTCCCCTCAGCATTTGGGAAGAGATGCCCGCCTGTCTGCTCCTGGTCTGCCCACAGTGAAGGCCGCCTCTCTGTCCTCTGTGCTTGGAAAGGAGCCTTTTCTACCCCATGGAGAGGAGTTCCCTGGCCAGCCTCCCCTTCTAGACAGCTTCAAGGCTGCGAAGACCCCTCTGCCCACACCTGACTCTGCTGGCAGGCACTGGGGCAAAGGATGAGGGGAGAGAGTGCAGACCTGCTCCTCCTACCTCAGGCCCCAGCTTCCAGACCCCCAACTGGCTAGCCGGGCCTCCTTTGGGCCCAGACCTGTGTCCCCAGGGGACCAGAAAGCCTGTAGAGATTCTCAGTCCTCCAGGTCATGGTTGTCCCAAAGGTGCTTCTTCAGGAGGCAAACACAAACTTTCTTGTTTTTTTCCTTTTGAAGACATTTCGCTTCTCATCCAAGAAGCTTCTTCAACTCTGACTGGATGGTGGGGAATGGAAGGATTTATACTCCTTGCAGACAGCTGGTCATTTGCATCCTTTGAGAGGGTTATTGAGGCAGCTTGGAGGTTTATCTGTGTCCTCAGGGTCTCCTGGTTCCTCTAGTCTGTTATTTTTTCCTCTGGGCATCCATAATTTTGCAGCTGGTTCACTGGGTAACTTCCTGGAGGAAAGTCTGTAGAGATTCTCAGTCATCCAGATCATGGTTGTCCCAAAGGTGCTTTTATTTCAGGAGGCGACTGGACTTTCTATTTTTTCTTTGAAGACATTTTGCTTCTCATCTCAGAAGCTTCTTCAACTCTGACTGGATGGTGGAGAATGGAAGGATTTATATTCCTTACAGACAACTGGTCATTTGTATCCTTCCATTCATTCCCCACCATCCTGTCAGAGCTAAAGAAGCTTCTGGGATAAGAAGTGAAATGTCTTCAAAGAGAAAAAACTAAGAAAGTCCAGTTGTCTCCTGAAAATGCACCTTTAGAACCCCAGTTGGTGTACCCAGCATTGGCAACCTGTCACTCAAGCTCCTTGATGGCTAGGAATGATCTCATTGGCTTACAAGGATCCTAGACTCTCACTAACCGCTGACCCACCTCCCTGCCCAAAACATGACATGAACTGCCCAAACCTGAACCCTGTGAGAAAAACACACCGTTCAGGAAATGCTGCCAGTAGCCAGAACTGAATTTGTCACTTTT
The DNA here is from genome assembly GCA_004320025.1 of Laticauda laticaudata. Taxonomy (NCBI): domain Eukaryota; kingdom Metazoa; phylum Chordata; class Lepidosauria; order Squamata; family Elapidae; genus Laticauda; species Laticauda laticaudata. Next base: position 9,598 of record BHFT01036754.1, on the reverse strand, counting down.
ACAATGATTCATACTAGAAATGGTGACTGGGTTTCCTCTGGAAAGGGAACCATATAAACTCTCAGGAGAAAAAGTACTTAACTCGCAATGGCCCAACATTTTTCTGTTCAGTGCTGCTAAACTTAATGGGATGTAGTCACCACAGGGCAACCAGCCCTAAGGAATGGGAAATTGAAGACCCAGCCACATTTGATTTCAGAAAAAAAACCTTAAAAGTCAGGGAAAGTCTGGGGAAAGGAACTTAGAACGGAAACATCAGGAGGGTCCAATCTCTCCAGAAATTTGGGAATAGGCAGGTCAGGTAGAAAATATAGTACAGATCAAGAGAAGCACCCAAGAATTGGGCACACCAGTCAAGGCCATACAGTACAGAAATATGAAGGGAATTTCCTGAGAAAATGGAAAGCTTTCCTACTGGGGTGGGAGTGGGAAGAAAAGACTACCATAAAATTATGAAGCAAAAAGGTATATCACTAATTATGACCACCCAACAAAGCCTTTAAAAAAACACATCAAAAGGCTTCGATAGAAGTTAAATGATTCCCACTGATTATTCAGAATTCCTGAGAACTTCACAAGAAAGGCCTGGACCAAAGTGCCAACTCAAGAAGTCCTTTGCAGGGCGAAAACGGGAAGCAAAAACTAGATTTGTATAGGCAGTTCAGTCCCCAAATAGGGCCGTCTCTGATGTTACCCCTTGTAAGTTTCTCCTAAACTTAGAATTGAGCAGTGAGGTGCCTATGTTTGCTGACAAAATAACATTAGTTGGATGATCTTTTTAAAAAGGGAATGAGACAGAAAGAATAGAGAAGAGAAATAGAACAGAAGAACAAAACCAAATAGAATATGGTAGAATTTATTATTTGACCAAGTGTGATTAGATACACAAGGAATTTGTCTCCAGTACAGAAGATCTCATGTGCATGCAAAGCAACAGAGTAGTAATAATAATCATCATAAAAATACCAATAAGATAAGAAGGATCTGTCAGGCTACAGAACTTTTCCCATTCAATCCACAAGAATGAACTTCTGAAAACCAAACAAAAGTATTAAAAGGAATCCTTTATTGAGATGAGATAATTCATGTAGGGATTAAAAGCAGCGGCTAATGTGCCTCAGGCAGGCAGGGATAGATAAGGGAGTTTAAGACCCCTCCCCTTCTCTTGATGTGTATGTCCTAAAAGAAGGAGCCAACATGTTTATTCCCCCCCCCTCTCTTCTGAGAACGATCTTTTTTGAGGTTCCCAGGAGGCATCTCCCAGCAGGAATTTTTATGGTCTCTTCATCCTGTGGCTGTCTCTTTCAGAGGTGACAGGGGTCCAGGCATCTGGTCTCTGTCCCTCCATAGTATATCATGGGTTATCCAAATTCAGTATAAGATTTAATACATTCAGGTTACATTAAAAAGGATTTCTTATTACAACTTCCCCCCCCTTTTTTTCTTCCATGAAGAATGGCAGAAACACGGATCTGACAGGATCATAATAACACTATAGCCATACAACATGGGTAAATACACTTAGACATAAGTTACTGTATGTACTATGAGAATTAGCTATTCAGCAGAGTGATGGCACAAGGGAAGAAACTCTTCCTGTGTCTAGTTGTTTTGGCATGCAGTGTCCTATAGCATCGTCCTGAGGGGAGGAGCTGAAACAGTTTATGTCCAGGATGTGAGGGGTGTGTAGATATTTTCACAGGCCTCTTTTTGACCCATGTGATATACAGGTCCTCCATGGAAGGCAGGCTGGTTGTGATTTTTTTTTTTTCTGAAGTCAAAGCTATCCTTTGGAGTCTGTACCTATCCTGCTTGGTTGCTGTGCCAAACCAAACAGTTACAGAAATATAGATGAGATTTCAATAATTTTAATATTTTCAAGAATAATAATAATATTAAAAGCAACTGCATTTTCTTCGCTGATGATGGAAAGCTGCTATTCAACACCACAGACAATACTGCTACCTTTCAAAAAGACCTCGACTATATATCAGAAAGGTCAAACAAATGGCAACATCAAATCTCAAGAAATAAATGCTTTATCTTACATATTGGCAAAAAAAATCAGAAAATAAACATACAGGCGGAATAGTCAAGACCTTGTTGATGGTCCAAACTCTGTCAAGGACCTTGGAGTACTCATCTCTAATGATCTAAGTGCTGGAGCCCACTGTCATTACATAGCCAAAAAGGCATTAAGAGCTGTTAACCTAATCCTACATAGCTTTTTCTCTGGTAATATCACACTACTAACTAGAGCATACAAAACATTTGCTAGGCCAATACTTGAATACAGCTCATCGGTCTGGAACTCACATTACATATCTGATATTAACACAGTTGAGAAAATCCAGAAATATTTCACAGGAAGAGTTCTCCATTCCTCAACTTGTTGCAGAATATCTTATGCCACCCGACTTGATATTCTAGACCTAGAAAACCTAGAACTACGCCGCCTTTGGTCCAATTTAAGTCTTGTGTATAAAATCATACATTACAATGTCCTACCTGTCAATGAATACTTCAGCTTCAATCATAATACAAGAGCACACAATAGATACAAAATGAAGGTTAATTGCACCAAACTTGATTACAGGAAATGTGACTTCAGCAACAGATGAATGGTCAGTGTCTGGAATCCTCTACCTGCCTCTGTGGTTTCTTCCCCAAACCCCAAACACTTTAACCTGAGACTGTCTACTATTGACCTCACCCCTTTCTTAAGAGGTCTGTAGCGGGCATGCATAAGCACACCAATCGTGCCTACCGTCCCTGTCTTATTGATTCTTTTCATTTTTCTTATATGTATCCATTTCATGTATTCACAACTATGTTTATACTTATACCTGTTATCTTGTAAGCGATTGATAAATCAAATCAAATCCAATTCCTCTGTAGAACTGGATCAGCAGCTCCTGGGGCAGTCTGAATTTCCTGAGTTGACACAGGAATGATGGTTCTAATGTTAGGTGTCCATTTCAAGTCCTGGGAGATTATAGAACCTCAAAGTTTGAAGGACTTTACTGCTGATACTCTGCTGTTGAATATAGTATTCTATCCAACAAGATGCAGTTTAATGGTGAGAAGAGTAAGGTCCTGAACTTCGGCAGGAAAATCAAGAGCATGGGTGCAGAATAGGCATCACCTGGCCCATGAGTATTAAATGAGAGAGGGATCTGGATGTTCTGGTGGACCATCATTAAGTATGAGCCAGGAATGGGCTGCAGCTGCCAAAAAAGCCAGTGCCGTCCTGGGCTGCATCAACAGAAGAATAGTATCAAGATCACAAGAAGGGATAGTGCTGCTTTGTACTCTTATTTGTGAGGCCACACTTGGAATAGTGACTCTAGTTCTGCTCATCTTAATACAAAATGATGTTGAGATTTCTAGAAAGAGTGCAGAGAAGAGCAACAAAGATGATTAAAGAGCTGGCGGCTAAACCATACAATGAAAGTAAGGGGGAACTAGATATATAGCCAAGGGTGGGATTCAAATTTTTTAACAACTGGTTCTGTGCACATGGCCATGTGACCGGGTGGGTGTGGCTTCTTTTTTGCAGGGGCCCCCCCATTTTTTTGCCTCCTTGGGGAGCATTTTTGCTCCAAGAAGGTTACCCTGGGGCTCAGGAAGGCAAATAAAGGAGTTAAGGGGGCACACAGTACCCCCCCTGCACTCCATATTTGAGCCTCCTGGGCCTCAAGGGAGTCTATGGGGGGGGGGGTTTGCTCCCAAAAGCTTCCCTGGGAACTCAGGAAAGGGAAAAACTGAGCCTGGAGGGTGCGGGTGTGGTGTGCAAAGACAGTTTTTTTCCCCATGCCATCACTCTGCTAAACAAATAATTCCTTCAACACTGTCCAACTATTACAAATCTGCCCCTACTATTCCTATTAATCTTCTCATGATTCCTTATCGACATCCCTCCCACTTTGATTGTATGACTGTGACTTTGTTGCTGTATCCTTATGATTTATATTGATTGGTTTCCTAGTATGATTTGATTGCTTATTGTCCCCTATGACATTATCGCTAAGTGTTGCACCTGATGATTCTTGACTCTTGACAAATGTATCTTTTCTTTTATGTACACTGAGAGCATTTGCACCAAGACAAATTCCTTGTGTGTCCAATCACACGACAATTAAAAGAAATTCTATTTCTATTCTATCTTACTATTCTATTCTATTCCTTTCCTATTCCTATTCCTATTCCTATTCCTATTCCTATTTCTTATTTCTATTTCTATTCTATTTTCATTCCTATTATTGTATCTATGACTATTTAGGTGTTGAACCTTATGATTCTGACAAATGTATCTTTTCTTCCTATGTACACTGAGAGCATTTGCACCAAGACAAATTCCTTGTGTGTCCAATCACACTTGGCCAATAAAGAATTCTGTTCTATTAACCAACAGATTGAAAGTGAGGATGGAGATGGGCTCTGTAGCCTGAAGGGACCACCTGACTCCCACATGCAATGGAGCAGAGTCACAAGAGACTCCACAGGTAGGATGTTCCAAGGCTTGGCTGCCCTGGAAGAGCCAGTCCAATTAATTGACCAGCTAATCAGGTGCAACTTACTAAACTCCAGATGGAGAACTGAGGTTGCAGCATTTGATGCCATCTGTACCACCCAGGAAGGATCTGGCAACCCCTGAAATCTGCCAAGGACTTTGAAGTCCTCCTTCACTTCCCCTTGAGACTCAAATTCAAGCACCCTTTTGATGTTTCACACACAGCCCTGATGTATTTATGCCTCTTTGTGGGGGACTTCCAAAGCTCCTTGTTCTCTTGTTACTTTTTCAACCAGAGAAATTGTTGCTCTTCTCTGCTCTAGAGAAGGCTCCTCTCCCCACCCGGATCCCAACAAAAGATCCTGCAAGGCTCAAATGCAAGAGAGAAAGAGAGTAAGCAGCAAGTAAATTCCTGAGACAATTGACATGATTATCCAAAATATTCCCACTCCTTTCTTGCTCTTCCAGTGGAAATGTCACATTTGATTGGATGTTATTCACCTGTCTGGTTCTTTGGGCTGGATGGACTTGAATCCCCATTCAATCCCACAATCTCCAAGGACAGATCAGGAGGGAGCCTGGGCAGAAATGACGGAGACAGGGAACACTGGGGAAGATTATTCATGTCAGAGTTTCTAATCCATCCTCGAATGTTTTCCTTTTGTTGTTGCTCCTGTGAACATTGTTTTTGCTTTCATCTCTGCAGGAATGACTAACAAATATTATACCAGGTGGAAATTAGTTTTAGAAGTCCAAGAAATGCTGTAATACAGCCATAAGAGACAGCATGTCGATCGAGAAGGATGAAATTTGAAGCTAACCCAAACGGAACTAATGATAAAAACATCCAGGATGTTTCTCTATTTGGTCTGGGTCTTATTCCAGAAAAGAATGTATAGATTAGAGGTAAAACATGGATACACGTGCCCCTAAAACCAGCAAATTCAGTTTCCATGTCGTTTCCTCACAATGACATTCAAAAGGGGTAGCTGTAAAAGCAGAGGGAGGTTAACAAATCTGAGTAGCAATTTGTTATATATGACCAAACATGGCCAAGGAGTGGAGTTGGCTAACAGGCTCCACTCATTGGCCCAGCCACTGGCGGGAGAAATGAAGTCCTCTCAGTGGCTGAAGCTTTGGACAGCGCCAGATTTAAAAGCCGGTGCCTGCCGCGACTGAGCGGCTTTTTGGATTTAACTTCAAAAAAGTCTGCTTACCAGTTCCTGCTGTGTCTGGCCTCTCATTCACCTGCGGACTCTCTAACTCTGGCAACGAAGGTGGGATCCTGAACTGCAGAGAGAACAAAGGACACCTCATGGGATTCGGACACCATTTCTGCCGACCCACAAAATGATCGCAACCCACCAACTGACATGGCACAATGCGCAACCAGATGGCAATCCCTTATAATCCAGCAAAGGAGAAATGGTCATCCTACATGGGCCATTTCAACCTGCACCTGGAAGTCAATGGACTTCAAACAGTCCCCGATGCTCAGAAGAAAGCATTATTTCTGACTTACTGCGACATTAAAATCTATGAAATGGCAGACGCCCTGGTCACAGATGACCTACAAACTGTGTACTGGGACAAGCTCCAGTGCGCCCTCCGGGGACACTATGGCCCTTCTCCCTCCTACCTGGCCAGCCATTATGATTCCTATATGCGGAGCTAGAGAGAGGGAGAGACGATCAACATGTTTGTGGCAGATCTGCAGAGAATCGCAAAAAACAAAGGATCCTGCACTTCAAAAGAAACTTCTGGCCCATGAGGGCATCTCATTCAAAGAGTCCATCAATGAGGCAAGAGCCACAGAGTTGTCCGAAAATTCAGCAGCGCGGATCCGAGGGACAAGGAAGTTCCATGTGATCCTGACCGATTGCCACCCGCACCCAAGCGAATCTGCCTCTGAGACCAGCAATGAAGACGATAGAGACGTGCACAAGCTGAAATCCGGTAAGCCAGGCAGGAAACCAGGAAGCAGAGAGTGTGGGAGCTGTGGCGGAAACCACCACCATTCAGCATGCTGATTCAGAGACACTGTGTGCTGGAAATATGAGTACAGAGGCCACATCATGGAAGTTTGCCACACAGCACAACCAACCAGCAAGCAAGGCAGATGAGCAGCATGGCCTGAAAAACAATATGGCCACCAAGGGGGGAGAGGGGGAAGAACCCTGATGGGAAATTCAAAAGAGGGAAGACGCCAGGGAAGAAGAAGCCCATTTCACGTTCATGGACTATGCGCAGACCCGGGTGAGATGCACCAATGTCTTCGAGTCCAACAAGATAATGGCTACTGTCACAATCGAGAGAAAGCCCTGTCACATGGAGGTGGACTTGAGGTCCTATATATCTATGATATCATGGGACACGGGTTACCGGACATCCTCGTCTTGGACAATGGGTCGCAGTTCATAGCCGTTTGAAGCTTTCCTGGCCAGAGTGGGGATCAGACACGCACTGTCAGCCCCTGCTCACACAGCCATGAATGGACAAGTGGAGATAATGGTCCGGTCAACCAAAGAAACACTCCAGTGAATGGGCCGAGGGGACTGGCAGGAAAGGATTGACAAAATGCTCTTAGTGCAACACATCACACCCCACACAACAACACACATTAATGGACTGGAGGCTGTGAACTACACTTGACTGAGTCCACCCCAACTATAGCACCCCCAGATTCCACAGGGAAATGCAGTCAATTCATGATAGGGGACCTGGTCTACACACACAACTACACTGGGGGACTAACATGGGTACCAGCCAGAGTAACTGAGATCACAGGGCCCAGGTCCTACAGGGTGGAGACAGAAGACTAGAAGCTATGGAAGTGGCATATCGATCAAATACAAGACCGGGTCTCAAACTCAGACAACCAGCCAGACACCTGACACGCACCAACAGGACAACCCAGGGCGCAGACACCAACCCCCATACAACAATGGTGGAGACACTTATCTTGCGAAGAGGAGGTCCTGCGGTGTTCTTCTGAGGCCTCAGGCTTGACGGTCCCTGCCGCACCACAAATGGTCTTCAAGACAGTTCTGCAAGCAGGGACCGGAGCAGCGGCAGGCACTCAGGCTGCCGCTCCAGGAACAAATGAGGTGCGCTGGTCCAGTTGTACCCATTGAAGCCCCGCCTACTTACGTGATTACATACAGTAGGCGAATGCTGATTGATGAAACACTAACTAGGAGGGAAGGGGTGTTATATATGATTAAGGATTAAATATGGCCAAGGAATGGAGACTCCACTTATTGGCCCATCCACTGGTGGGAGAAATGAAATCCCGTCAGTGGCTGAAGCTTTGGACAGCGCCAGCTTTAAAAGCAGGCGCCTGCCACGACTAAGCGACTTTTTGGATTTAACTTCAATAAAGACTGCCTACCAGTTCCTGCTGTGTCCAGTCTCTCATTCACCCGCGGACCCTCTAACACAATTTATTGTAATTGTTGATCAGAAAACATGATGAATGTTTTCAGAATTCGTGTGTGTACAGTGCCTTCGCTTCATCACTGGAAGCTTTCAATAAGAGATTTGTCAGAAATGGTATACGGTCTGCTGCTTGGTTAGGGGGTTGGACAAGATGACCTACAAGTACCCTTCCTACTCTGTTAATCTAATCTTAATCTAAACCTTGATGTGTTAACTGGCTTTAGGACAAACATCACCATTTTTATTTTCATGTTGCGTATTGTTCTCTTAAAACCAAGTGTAGGCAATCCTGGATCTCTCCAGCTATCTTAACTAAGAAGAGGTCTGACAGTTTCCAGTCACAGGTCTCTGTCATATTGGTAGTAATCATATAATAGTAAGAGACAGTGAATTCTAGTCCCGCCTTAGGTATAAATGAAGGCTGGGTGACTTTGGGCCAATCACTCTCCATCAGCTGAACCTACCTCACAAGGTTGTTGTTGTAAGGAAAATAGGAGGAGGAAGGAATACCGGGCATGTTCTCTGCCTTAAGTTAGTTATAAAAATAATGGTAAGATTTTTTTAAAATTTAAAATAAAGTAATATATAAAGCTGGCCTATTCAGCCTGCAGCCTAGGGGCTGCATGCCACACTGGACAGGTAATAATGCAGCCCCATAGGATCATAAATGATTATTACTATGTGATTTTAGTGATTTTTTTACTCATGCTATAATATGAATAAAATACACTATAACATATACATACACACATACATTTATAATATAATATAATATAATGTAATGTAATGTAATGTAATGTAATGTAATGTAATGTAATGTAATATAATATAGCATAGCATAGCATAGCATAGCATAGCATAGCATAGCATAGCATAACATAACATAACATAACATAACATAACATAACATAATATAATATAATATAATATAATATAATATAATATAATATAATATAAATATAATATATACATATACATATACATATATATACTGTATATACATATATATATGCAGCCCAAGACAATTTCTGTTCACTCAAGGTGGCCCCAGGCAAGCCAAAAAAATATTGATGTTTGATTCTATAGAGCTTGTGGGCAGATGGGAAAATGCGTTCTCAGGTCTGGTTGTCCAAAAAACAAATGTGAGTGTTTTCTTTTGACTACCAAGTGTAAAATTACAGAACTATTAGTTGCTGTCAAACTCTTCCTGGAGTTACAGAATCACAAGAGCCAGATTAGAATCTGCAAAGTGCAGGGAAAATAATGAAATTACCTCAGGAGCCTCTTCTTTGAAATCACTAGAAATGGAAAAACTCACAAGCTCCACAGGAGTTCCATTGCTGAAAAGATCTTAGAAGATTTTCCTTATGTTGAAACAAACTCTATGTTGCTGCAACTTATACCTGGTCCTCCTAACCCAACGAAAAATAGTTCCTGACTATCTTTTCTAGGCCTTATTATCTGAACCTCAGTACTATTTTCTTTCTTCAATTTTTACTCCCTCCAAACTAGATGTCTGCATGTCAACTTCCTACCTGACCAGAATTTCCTCGCCAGTATTCAGTCCTGGTGGCCTGAAGGTGCTTTCCCACTCTTTTGCTTCAAGTGGATCAATAGTTCACCTGGTGTTTCAAAAGATGTAGCGGG
>BHFT01036753.1:0-35437 GCA_004320025.1 Laticauda laticaudata | reverse complement strand
TGAGACCCTGACCCACATACAAACTCAATACAGAAGCCTGATGATGGCAAATGAGATTCTGCTGAAACGTTGAAGGAAGCTGAACAGCACACATGTAAGTACCCGCGAAAACTTAAAAAACTTAAAAAACTTAAAAAAACATATATATATATACACACACACACACACATATATATATATATATATTGCTTTGTGGGTTTTGCATTTGCTAGTAGTTGTCCAGATCTCTATAACCTAGAAAGTGTAGCTCTACTGTATTAATGAAAGAAAAGCAGCATCCTTTGTGTCTATAATCCAATCAAGTGCATTTAAAAAAAAATTTATATATATTTTCTGAATTTTTTATTTCATATTATTTTTACCATTGTGATCTGTCCAGAATTGGTTGAAGTAGTTGGGATACAAATTCAAAATAAAAATGGAAGTACTTACAAATAAAATGGAAGTTATTAAAAAATGACCATTGTATTGTGTTACAACTGTAAGCGAAGTAGGCAGAACTGGGCAGACTATGTGTACTATAATTTATCTTAACTTCACAAATTACGTACAGGATATGCTTTTGAGTTCCTCAATATCTAACTGTCCCAAGGTGGAACGTTTCTTAGTAGCAATATGGGAAGGTTTTGACATTGCCTTTTTCCAGGATGTTTCCAACAGGTATAATACAGCCCTGGGTTTTTCAGGTGGTTTCTAATCCAGATAAGAGCTAGATCTGATTCTGCTAAATTTTCAATTATCAATCAATATTGGCCAGATACTGCTTCTTGAACAGAAAAGAAAATACGAATCTGTCCATAGTTTAATTTTGTTTTGCTGTATCAGCAATTTTTTATTTGCTGATTAAAATATTTGATGTTATTTTATTTATTTTAAAGATTCTTAATGATGCGGAATGTATCCATGGGTGAGCAGAGAAAACTGGAATTTAAATTAAAACCTGGTTAATGTTCCTATCTTTGGTCTTATGTAGGCAGTTTTGAGCAGAGGGATTTTGCTTTCTCTTCTAAACATTAAGACTGAACTGGCTATGAAAGGCCTGGCTGGAAAGGGCAAAATGACATCAGCGCTCATGAAAAACTGGCAGTGATATAAACCCACAAGTAGAGTTCTGCATCTGATGAAATCGTCAGTCAAAACAGAAAGACATAAACACAAATTAGGCAATGATTACTTCTATAATTAATTTCTTTGATTACTTCTATGATTAATGAATTTACCAGGGTGTGTGAGGGGGTTTATTTGCTTATTTGTTAGTCCTTTCATTCCCTCCTTTCCTAAGCATTCTGGGGTGGAAAAATTAAATGTGACAGTAATCCTGTCCTAAAATCCAGACGTTAAGAATATTGCAAATATGTGCTTCATAAATTACTGCCATTCTTAGGGTGTGTGGCTGATTTATAAGTGAAACTATTTCTTTTTTAGGAGTGGATTTGACAATCTTAGTTATCTAGCTTTTGTGGTTTAGTGGGCCAGTCACTCTCTCTTAACCCTAGGATGGAGGCAATGGCTAAACCATTTCTAAAATCTTGTCAAGAAAACTGTAAGAACTTATCCAGGCAGCCATCAGGATTTAAAATTGACTCAAAGATACTCCTGCAAATCTTACTGCATTTTTATGAGTCCATAATTGTTAGTTTATATTATTTTGTATGAGGTTCTTGTATTATTAGATATTTAAAGTATGCAAGGTACTTGGTATTAGATGATAAAGCCAGACGTAAATCAGATGAATGATTCATTGTAATTCCCATTACTGCAGTGTCATCTAGCAGTTTCTCTCCCACTGCATCTTGACTAATTTTGAGTTTACAGAAATATAGCTTTGAATTAAACTATAAAAAAATATCAGTACAGAACATGTGAGTACGTGTCAAATATAGCTTAATTATCATGGCTATGTCTAAAAAGACATGGGAATTAAGAATATGGAGTGGATGCTGAGAATTCAGTTAGCAATTCCTTGCCCTCCCTTTTCTTAAGGTCTCTAATTTTTAGAGTTCCCTGTGGAAATAAAATGAGAGTTTTTAAGCCAACTAAATTCAGTATTAGTTAATCATAGAAGTAATCATAGCCTAATATATTCCATCTGTCATATTAACATATGCTATAAGTCTAAGTATGTGTCCGGATATGCTTATTTCTGTTACAAAAAAACTTTGGACTGATTATTCTGTGTTTTCTGCAAGAGGAATTAAAAAAAAAGGATGCCAAAAAGCTGAAAAAGAAATGCTCCCATAGTCAGATTGGAAAAGAAAGGAGGTCCTGAAAGTTAGGCAGGAATGTATTGTAAATATATTTCTACAATATTAACTAATTTATATTAAATAATTTAGAAATAACTGGTTACTAATATATACTCATTAACCAGACTTTAATTAAGGAATCCAAGATGGTTTTATTAAAAACACAAAACACGACCCACTGAGTCTTCATTTTAGATTTATTTCCTTACCTAAATAGAGAAACAGAATGGCCATGGATGGGTAAAAAAAAGTTCGAGCAGGAATGACTTCTGATTTCTGACTGTCTTTCCCATTGAGTTTCTTTGAGGGAAGATGTCAGGGACCACTGGAAATATCTGACTGTGGCTGACTGTGGTAGTGTTGGCAGTATGGTAGCACTGAAGCTGCTACAACTTTCCCAAATTTCAATTCCAGTGGATCCCAGATTTTGGACAAATTCTTTAATTTAGCATAACTGAGGTACATGTAAGAGATGACCAGGCTGAGACCAAGGAAGGGGTCAAACACATCATCAGCCATGAGTTCCTTTGTGCTCACAAGAGATCTAACTCCAGCCCTCCTTGAATTCCTTCTACCAATTTCCTTTGGCCACTCAGATTCAGATTCTTGTAGAGAGCTTAAGGTTGCAATACATCTTTATACTCATTTGGAGCCACCTAGATCTCCTGGTTTTCTTGGCAGTTGCCTTATCATGCACCTTTTTGCCCAGTTGAAGGTTACAATTAAACAGACACAAGTATCTAGATAAATGATGTTGGATGCATTTCATTTCTTAAAAGCTGGGTTTAAATGCATGCTAGATAATAATATTGTCAGAACTGTATCATTACAGTTTGTACAGTTATCAGAAGAATGCTTATTAATGGTGCCTCCTCAAGCTGGAAGAATCTGTGGTAGTGGAGGTATTATTTTTGGTGTAGATAGGTTTAAAAAATTTTTTATCAGTGATTCAGGCACAAGACAATAGGGATTATTTTCAAATGTGTGGCTCACATAAAAGTGGGAGACACTAGCATTTTGGAATACAGTTGATAGATCTTTAAGAATAGAAATAGCACTCAGACTTATATACCACTTCACAGTGCTTTACAGCCCTCTCTAAGTGGTTTACAGAGTCAGCATATTGCCTCCCAATATCTGGATCCTCATTTTATTGACCTTGGAAGAATGGACAGCTGAGTTAACCTTGAGCTAGTGAGATCCAAATTGCAAAACTGCTGGTAGCTGGTGATCAGTAGAAGTAGCATTCTAGCCAATGTGCCATTGTGGCTCATAAGAATGATCTTTACAGAAAGGACAATGGGGTAAAACTAATAAAATGGTAGCAATATATGTGGAAAGGATCTTGGAATTGCCTTATCTTGAAAGGATGAACTCATTGCTGATTCAAGGAACTGGTGTTCATCTCCATTTCAAGGCCATTGAGCCAGTGCTGTTCAAAGAAATTTCCATGGTCATGTGGCCATCATGATATGATGGAGCACTGCTACCTTCCCACTGAAATGATATCTGTTAATCTACTTGCATTTGCATGCTTTTGATCTGCTAGGTTGAAAGGAACTAGGGCAAGGATGGGAGCTCACCACATCATGTGGCGCTTGAATCTCGAATTTGGTGTGCCAGCTTTCCACAGCAAGCCCAGCATCCTAATTGCTGAGCCACCATGCCACCCTTTTGCAGGAAGGCAACCCCATAAATAATGAGAGCTATATAAACGATACCAGCACCTTGAATTGCATCTGGAAGACTACCAATAACCATTGTAGTTTGCATAACAGAAGTATTACATGAGAATATTGAAGCACACCCATAATTCCTGACAAGACTGCATTTTGGACCAGTTGTAGCTTCCAGAGTAATCTTTAAAAGCAGTCCCAATGGTTTTGAAGACAAGAAATGATAAAAGCATGAGCAAGGTCTGCTAGTTAATATTAAACAGTGGGTTGCCATTCATGGCCTAAAAGACTACTCAACAACTCAGAAAATAAAATTCCATATTCCATAATTTTCCATATTCCTTATTATGGAATTCCATAATATTCCATATTCCTTAATTTTCATTCCCAAACCTTGCCAAATATTTTGAAGAAGACAAATCAGAGGTCTCACCTTTGAGCTGTGGGAAACATCATGCATTCAACCAATACTAGACTGCAAAAGAAGGAATCCAGTCAGTGCGGAGAAGGGTCAAGTTTTTATTAGTTGAGGAGCAGTTACAGAACAATGGGTGAAGGGATGAGGTAAGAGTTCTGCTCAATGGGAAACTGCCTGCTTCCAAGTCCTAGAAGTTTAAGGTGTCTTTTTTTTTTCTACTGTGGTGCCATAAATCTTTGTGGTGCCCAACACAAATAATCTTATGGGAATGAATGGTCTAGTGCTAACCTATGTGAAAGTACCAGCATCACTGTGCAAGAAAAATGGGCCAATACATAAGCCTTCTCTAGAAAAGTGATGCAATTCCTCTCATTCCATATACATGAATTATAATTATCTCTATTAATTCCAATAAGGTATTTTACATCAATTTTTCTAATTCACAGTAGCTTCTGTTCCTAATGCAGCCATAAAGCATCAGCATTCTTTGATTTTTCCTTTGCGGCAAATATCTCTTCCTAACATTCCCTTTAAAAGGTTTCATATGAACTGACCAACCACTGATTGAAGTCAGTTTGTTTATTTAAAGATACCAAAAATATGTTTTTATAAAATTGTTTATTGTTGCCTGTGAACACACACACACACACAGACCCCCGAGGCTCTGCTAGGGTCCTTTTGGAGAATCACTGACCCTTGTGCACTTATAAAAATTTCCCCATGCCTTTCACTGAGCATTGGAGACATTGGATAAACAAAGGAAAACCTTCCCAGCTTAGACACAACAGTTTTGCTGCTCATCATTGTATTGCCAAGCCAAAATTAGATGAGGAATCAATTGTTAATGATGCCAAGGAAAAATGTAAAAATAGCTCAAAGGGAAAAAAAAGAAGAGGGGTCAGGAAGCTTCTAGGGACATTAATGGTGTGGCTTTGAAAAGACAGGTAGCAGTAATCAGCTCTAGGATCATTTGTCAGGATTACCTGACCTCCCATTAAAATCCTTTTCTAATGTTAGGATGAATAAAGGAGGATACCAAGAAGAGAACAAGATACTTGCCCTTACATTACTTGTGTCAGAATGTCCTTCCCACAAAGCATCTGCAATCTCAAGATGACTTCAACAGTGAAAACAGAAAACAAAAACCTGAGGCATTCAAAAAGCCAGACACTATTGGACTTTAAGGTTATGCCTGCCAGATAGAGGGTATGAGCATAAGAAGGACCTTGTCCTCCTTTTACCAGACATCTGGCAAGTCTAGGTATGCCCCAACCAAAAAATTTGGGACCCAAGTAGATATTTCAGAACAGCACGTGCTTCAAGAAAGTCTGAGGTGATCTATTTTCACTTGAGGGGCCAATCTGAAACAGAAGTTTACCTGCAATTGATTAAGAAGAGAAAAAAAATCAAAACCAGCTTTTATGATATTTTCAAACAAATAGTAGATGTCCCATCTTATCCCACCCATCCCATCCATTTGGCAGGAACATTAAGAATTACAGAAGGAGTAATTATCAGAATATCAGAAAAAACATTATTTTAATTTCTGATTTTAGATATCTTTAAATTTTCTGATTCTTTTTTTTAAAAAAGTACCAATAACAGAGAAGACTGCTCCTACTGTGTGAAGAAATCCCACTAAATTTCAATCTGATAGGTTCAGGGGGAGGGTAGGCAGGCAATGGGAGGATTTACAAATTGGGCACAAGGTTGATGAATAGCTAGCAAGAAGGATAGCCCAGGCTTTCTGTTCATCCCCACCCCCATTCAAAGTCTATGCTGAAAGAAGAGCAGGCATTTCACCCCTCTTGGAAGGAGCTGTGGCTTTTCAGAGTAAACTAGTGCATCACAATGAGCATCCAGCAACATCCTTTGAATGCAACTCCATTTATTGCAGACAAATGCCCATTTAAAACCTTTTTTTGTTTTTGTTTTGGAGTGTTTTCACAACAGTAGTCATTCAAATGTTTATATATAGTGACCTTGTAAATTGTCTGTTTCTTTCTTTCTCTTGTCTGTCAACAGACACAGCAGCCTAGCTGTTATTTAATTTATTTCCTGATTCTAACAGTTGGCTTCAATCCAGTCCCTCCGAATCTATTGTCACTGTAATGTGAAGATCACATGACTCATCATACACTTCAGTGGTAAAATTGGGAAAGTCTACTGTTGTCAATTCTGTTGTTACTTGCATATGTTCTTGAAAGTAAAGATTTGTAAGTTAAAATATTTTTTAAAAAACCCAGAAAAAGAATTTTCATATACATATTTGCCTAGGTACATTTTTTGCACCTTTTTTCTGTAATTTTTGTCATGGGTACCAAGAAAGTTGAAGAGTTAGTGGATCCTCCTTTCTCCACCACTCCCATGTCTCCTCCTTTTCAATTGTCTATTTCCTCCTATAGCCTCCTTTGCGTTAACTGGTGCTGAAGGAGTTTGTGTTAACTCTTTAACTGGTGCCTAAGATTAACTGGTAATCTTAAGCACCGCAGTTACAGTCTTTCTAATATGATATGCAAACCATACTTGACTTAAATGTGATTGATTAATGGATGGATTTGCACATCACATTAAGCCACAGACCATTATTTTTAAACCATAAAGGATTTTGTATTTGCATCATTTTCTATGACACAAATCAATCAATTTTCAGTGTCCAGACTCAACACAATGGATACAGGACTACACTACAGCCTTATTTTCCTGATATGTGAAGTATAAAATATGAATTTATCTGTGCTGATCTGATCATGGGAGAGTATGTGTTATGGGTAATATGCATGGAAGGAAGTCAGTATTGGGAGCCTGCCATTTATAGCAAGCCAAATGAATGGTCTACATCTATGATCAAGGGGAGAGTATTTTCTCTTTCTAATAGTATCTTCTTTCTGAAGATGTTTTCTTTGTGCTAATCCACAAGGATGACTCTCTTGAGAATGCTGCAGTCTCCCACGCTTCTTAGGAGATTTTATCAAGCCATCAAGAAAATATATTACATCTGAGAGCTGCTAAAGCATTGGGTTGTTTGCATTACCATAGCTCAAATCTTATGCGGATGAGAGAGCAGCTTTCTTAAAATGTCTACGGCTATTATTACCCATTGCCCTGACCCATGGCTGTTTGATCTCAATGGCCTTATCTTCAAATGTAATGTGCAGCTGCAAGAGAGAATCTCACAAACTCTTAAAACAGCTTGCAAAATAAAAAGTGGAACAAAACCTGGTAGGGTTATACAGAAACTCAGAAAGTTGAAATAAATGAACCAGAGGCAGAATACCTGAAAATGTCAGTTTCTGCCCCCCCACCTCACAGGTATATTCTAATCTGAGCTATGATTTGACATTCTGCATCTCTGCTCTGTTTCCCATAATGGAATTTAATGTGTTTTGCCTTCTTCTCTATTTGACAAGAGTATTTATATGAAAATTAGCTTAGTCAATATTGCACAGACATAGAAAAACATATGAGGTTGAATTGTCCAGAATTATTTTTCCACCAATATATTATAATAATCAGGGAGTGAGGAAAAACAGCAACCTCAAAAACTTATTTCAGCCATAAACTTTGAAGTTCAAAATCAGGTTAAGGAGGAAAACTGTCAACTGAATTGGTAGTTAGTGAAAGGTTTCATTGAGGTTAGGGTACGCTTAACTATTCAGAGAGAATAAAATAGCCATTGTCAATCTACTATGGTAATCATCAGTGGTGGGATTCAAATTTTTTTACGACTGGTTCTGTGGGCGTGGTTTGGTGGGTGTGATGTGGCTTGGTGGGCGTGGCAGGGGAAAGATACTGTAAAATCTCCATTCCCATCCCACTCCAGGGGAAGGATACTGCAAAATATCCATTCTCTTCTCACCCCACTAACCTGCTTTCCAGCTCTGTTCTCCTGTGCAGGACAACAAAAGACCCAGCCGATCAGCTGGGACTCAGAAGGCAGAGAATAGATGGGGGTGGGGCCAGTCAGAGGTGGTATTCTGAACTACTCAAAATTTCCACTACCGGTTCTCCAGAACTCCAGATTTTCAAATATATTGGCCTATAATTCTCTAATTATCTTGCTAAGTGGAATGATGAATCTTGTAATCCAGAAGGCAACAAGTTGGGGTAATTAGGGTAGACTGGGATAATAACAAATCAGTGACTTTACTTCATGACCCAGAAGGCAACTGAACTTTACTGCACATCACTGACCTAATTGTGCCAGATGGAATCTGCATCTTGTAGCAAGATAAATCAAATTGTTTGGGCCTGTTTTCTTTTGGTAACTCTTTGGTTCTTTTAATATCTACATCAAGCTGCTGGTGAGGTCATCTATTGCTATGAGGTGAAGAATCTGAACCTCTGTCTTTGGCAAATTCATACCCATAGCAATAGCAATTTGACTTATACACTGCTTCGTAGCGCTTTACAGTACTCTCTGAAAAACTGGTGCAAAATATCGTGGCATGGGCATTTATGTGCATTCCTAGATCAGCTGTGTGACCTGCATTGGTTGCTAATTTGCTTTGGGGTTCAATTCAAGGTGTTGGTAATGACTTATAAAGCCTTGCATGCATTGACACTGAATTATTAGAAGGTCAACCATGGAACACACTCTTTGGAACATAATCTCCCCCAGAGGTTAGATTTGCCCCCCTAACCTATTGGCCTTTGGAATGCCCTGAAGACATGGCTTTGCCACTGGGTCTGGGAATCTGGTGGAGGTATGAAGCCTGTGAAATAGTTGCACTGTTGGTAAGCTAATAGATTGCACTCTCCTGCAGGCAAAGTTTCATGGTGTCAGCCTTCAAGATCTTCTACTATCACTTTGCATCTTTTGGCTGTCATAAGAAATGGGGGGAGGGGAAGGCGGGATGAGTCTGGGAAGTGAGCTGGAGGTGTTACATTTTTCTGTTGTGAAAATGAAGGGGGGGGGAAGCATACGTCAGAGTTAGGTTTCTATTTCTCGCTTAAGCCCATGTCCCACTGCACCAACGGATGTAAAGAGGATGTAAAACAGACAAAAAAGCTAGCCATCCATTGGAAAACGCGATGCATCCATTATGTACTCACTGCGTACGTGTTTCATATGCTCTATCCATCAAACATCCGTCTACTTCTATTTCATCCGCTCAAAAAGTTTTGAGCTGCACAAAACTTTTTGAGCGGATGAACTTTTTTCGCCACGTACAATGTACATCCGTTGACACATACGGGCAACAAACGTTCTACGTCAGTTGTCATCCATTACATGTCCACTGTATCCTCTCGGCATCCTCTGGCATCCCCGCAACTCACATCCGCTGCAGCTAGAAGCGAAAGAGGGAGGAAGCGAAAAAATGGAACGTCCACACAGTTAGAAGCACGGAAATAGAAAGGAAGTAAGCGGATGCATCTCGTATATAAAGCATTCAAAAATGGACAAAACATTTGTATATAGGATGTATCTCGGATATTAGGATGTCTGAGTATGCCAAGAGTATGTGGAAGGACACCTAACGGAAACCTGATATTTCTATAAAAAGGGGGAGGAAATCACTGGATCCCACTATCAGTCCAGCAGCTGTGGTGTACAGAACCTCTTCACCCTTGCTCTTGCTCTTCCACATCATCCATTGATTTCCACCATGGATTCATCACACACTCCTTATGGTAGCTGTCATCATTCAACACCAAGAACCAAGCCCTGTTCAGACTGTTTCACCTTTTCATGCAAGGAGAAGAAGGAGACATCAAGAGCTGTGTGGGTCTGATGATGGATCGGAAGAGTGGAGTTTGGACTCTATGACAAGCTGATGGTGTGGAGCTGAGGAATGAAGACACTCGTGCATTCCAGCACTTCATGAGGATGCCACCAGCCCATGTTTGATGAAGTTGTGGAGTGTCTAGAGCCCAGGTTGACCAAGCCGAGCACCAACTTCCCATCCCAGCCTGGACCCTGGACTGAAGGTGCACTGACTCTGCACCACCTGGCCTCTGGAACCACATACAGAAACATGCAGTATGCCTGGAGGTGCCACACAACACCATCAGCAAAGTGTCAGAGAAGTGGTGCAGGCCATCATCGAAAATATGTGGAGGAGCTCGTCCACATGAAGAAGGGTGCCCCACCACTGAAGAAGGGTGGGGAAAGTTGCAGAGCAGTGGGTATCAGAGGTGGAACTTCCCCCACACGCTGGAACGCATAGATGGGAAACACTGTGGCCAACAAAGCTCCAGTCAAGTCAGGTCCTCTTATTACAACTACAAGGGCTTCTTCAGTATGATCCTCTTTGCCATGGTTGATGCTGACGTACAAGTCCATGACATTCAATGGCTTCAGGCAACGGGTCAGCTTCAGATAGCCAGGATATACACGCCCAGTGACCTCAAGGAAGGGGCTGGAATGCAACCTCATCATGGGCTTCCCAGATCCAGACCCCTGCCCAACGACACACAAGTGTGCCCTACTTCATTGTGGGTGATGACGCCTTCTCCCTCAGACCTACCTCATGAAGCCCTACAGTTCCAGATACCTCACCCATGAAGAGAGGATCTTCAACTACAGGCTGTCCAGGGCAAGACGGGTCGTGGAGAACGCCTTTGGCATCCTGGCCAAAAGGTTCCAGGACTTGCTCACCACCATGCAGCATCACCCAGGGACTGTGAGAGCATCATGGAAGCTTGCTGCATCTCTGCACAATCTCATGAGCACCCGCTACCCAGTGTTGCAGAACAGGTTGTGGACGTCAACAAGGAATGGGACATGGAGCCTGGTGAATGGAGCAAGGACTAAACCTGTAAGACACTGTGGATGTACAAGCTCAACAGAGCTTCACATGAAGGAAGAAGCAGCGCAACCTCCTGAAACACTGGTGCAACTCCCCAGCTGGAGCAGTGGAGTGGCAGACAGGATGAGTAGATGGTTTAATGGATGCTTCCTTGAGCCTGTCTCATAACACTGATGAGATTGTGCCATGTATGTTGAGTGGCCCTACAATGAATAGGGCATTAATAAAGAGCTTGTTTATTTTGAAATGTGTTGATCCAATGAATAAATTGTTATTGATAAAAAAAGGACCATATGTGTGGCAGCTGGAGGGTGGACCATACAGTCCACTATGCTTGCACTAGGTTGGATTTATCTATCCCACAGCTTCCTTACCCATCCACAACTCCTTACCCATCCCACAACTATCCATTTCCCATCCCACAGCTATCCTTACCCATCCCACAGCATCCTTACCCATCCCAAGTACCATCACACGCTTCATCACCACTTTACCCATCCACAGCTATCCTTTCCTATCCCACAAGCATGCAAAGGCCTTAACCCCTTTTTTCAAAGGTTTTCACCAACACTTTATTAGTAAATAAAATGAACCAAGTGTGGTGAAGCAGAAAAAACCTTTATTAAACAACTGTCTTAAGTAAACTGTATGACTTTATTAAAAAAGCAAAATGAACCAAGTAAAGTGATTTTAAGCAAAGATAAAGTGAACAGGTAACAATCAGTTCTCGGCAGTATCTCAGTCACACTGAGGCATGTCGGCAGGGACTGTGGAGGTGGCTGTGGTTGGAGTGCTGGTCTGAGGCACCATTGGGGTGCTGGCCCGAGAGTACAACAGGGGATGGTGTGGTTCAGGAAGCTCTCAGAGAGCTGAGTCAGTCCTGTGAGGTTGAGAGCGCCTTCATCAGGAACTTGGGATATCAGGCACAGTCCTTGATGACAGATTTTCTGTGAGGGCTTGGCTTGTGGGTGGAGGAAGGAGGAGTGTAGCGGGGCTGTCTGGTCTGCAGCTGGGTCAGGTGACGGTGTCCTGTGCGTGTGATGTACCTGGGCCTGGACTGGGAAGGGCTGCCTGTGCTGTGGTGAAGTCCTGGTACTCGTAGCCTTGGTAGTGAGGGGCTGTTGAAAGCAGTGAAGGCTGTGACATCACCTGGGGTGGAGGAGCAGTCCTGGAGTGGTCGGAGCAGGTTCAGCTGGGCACGAGGGTTGTGCAGAAGTGCTGTGATCTTCTCCCCATCACCTGGTACTGGCCTTGGGCATGTCCATGAGGGTCTGGCTCACGTACGTGAATGAAGGGCTTTCTGGTTTGAGGATGGTAATGTCGCTGTGGACCAGCTGAGAGAGAAGATCTGTGCTGGTCTTGAATTGTTGCCCTGATCTCCAGCAGGACAGTGTGGCTCTGGCCTCCAGTCTGCCTCTCTTGCCTGCTATCTGTGGCGGTGGAGCTGTGGGTGGGTGTGCGTTGGTCTCTGGCTGCTTCTTCTTCTTGCTCCATTTGAGACAGGGGATCCTCCACGTCCTCTGGCATTGGGAGTGCAGCTGTCGGGGGGGGTCTCTGCCGTGGAGGGCCTCCAAAAGACACCGTGCCTGGACACGGCAACTGTTCTTTTTCCTCCTGGCTGGAAGAGGAGTGGCTGTCTGTGGGAGAGGGTTGGACAGAGGGCTGCTCCTCCCAAGCTGGACAGGTGGCGGATGCTCACGCTCCAGGTAAGCTGCACTTGGCCATGACGATATATTCTCCTGGACAGTGAGCTTGACAGTGGCCTGCCAGATTTCTTTGAGAGGTGCAGCTTGCCAACTAGGTGTTGCATGTGCTCCACCATCCCAGCGAGTTACATCTGAAGTGTAGCCCAGGCTGCTCATGCTTGTCTTACCACGCTGCCTGCTTTCTCTCGGGATGTGTCGCGATATGACAGACTCGTGACCCTTTCTCACAAGTACTCATTCTCCCTCAGCATTCCGCACCTCCTCATGGTCCTCGGAAATGGAGTACTGATTTTCCTCTCTCCCTTCTCCTCTGCTTGCCTCCTTCCCTCCCTCTGGCCGGGTTTTCAGGGGCTTGAGCAGCAGGGCTGAGGGGCCTTGGGGCTGCGTCCACATCACAGCAGCAGCATCGCACTAGCACCAGCAGCACCAGCAGGAGAAGCACCACCACCAGCAGTCAGAATAGGGAGAAGAAGCACAGCAGCAGCAAGAAGCACCAAGTTAGCACCAGCAGGAGGAAAGCATCAGGCAGCAGCAACACCTAGCAGTGCAGGCAGGAGCAAAAGCACCAGCAGCTATCAGGTCAGCCTCCATGGGGAAGGTCCTAGGATTGGTGGTTCTGTCCTTCTTGCCAGGGCTGAGCAGGTGTAAGCACAGGGCTTCCTCTTCTTCCCTGAGCTGACGAACCATCGTGTTCTTTCACGATTGGCTCTTGGCGGCAAGATGGTCTTTCTCTGAGTGCATACTGCTTGCGGCTGCATCCTTTTAGTTATCATGGAACCTGGATGCTGCAATTCATCCTCTCCCCGCATGCGCAGTGAACGCTTATGCATCTGCTACGCATCTGCTACGCATCTGCTATGCAGCCTATAGGCGGCCGGATGCAATTCCACGATCATCCAGCTATGCATCATGTCCTTCCAGCTACACGTCCAGTTCACTATTCCCCCCCGAAGCCTTGGATGTTCTGTCATCCGCTTCCATCCACTTCTCACCACTAGGCTTCCTTGATGAACATACGTTTACCCATCCTCGCTAGTGTACTTACCCACGTCCATTTCCTTCCGTCTGTTTTCCATTCTCGTTTATGCAAAATTTGTGGGCACGTTTGAAGTGAATAACAATGGATGGAGTCCACCACTCTCGCGAAATCTTTGCCTCATCTGTTGTGTCTTTTGCATACATTTTCATCAGTCAGCCGTGTGACCTAGCCTGTTAGCTTTTCTTTTCACTCTGCGCAACTGGCAAACCATATCAAAGTATATGCCGAAGTCAATGGACAAGAGGCCTCCCCCCCTCCCCCCCTTAATCATCAACCTGAAGATGCCCAATGATCATATTCACAATTTCTCAATTGAAGGTTCATCTGAACTATTGGGGGGGGAACACTTCATCACTTTGTAATTTGTTATTTACGTGCCAATTCTCAGATTCAGAATTCTTGGTTGCTTCACTTCACTTTCTAGTAAAAGATGAACTTTTCATCTAAATTAAAGAATCTAAGTCTTTATCTTTCTTGGATTTTGAATGGAGCACTGCGCTGAAATTACTTCTGAATCTCCCTCTATCAGCCCACCTGGAAGAAAACACCATTTTCTTCTGAGGGGCCTGAATATCATGATCTCTTTCAATCTAAGTGACCAGGCAAGATCCGGGAACCATTTGGAGGGCAATGATTCTTGTTGGTAACAGGAGCCCAATCGTTAGTATCGAGCGTCAATCTGGAAGAATGATCCAGCTGTGAAGCCCAGATGGTGGTGGGGGTTGGCTGGAAAGATCCGCAGAGAAGGACCCCCCCTCTTCGGATACCACCACCCACTGCGTGGAAAAGAGGAGCCATGGCAAAGAGGGGAAAGAGAGAATTTTACGGATCAAGGCTGGAGACTCCTTAATTGAAAGCCTTTGAACAAACCCCAAGCTGCACAAAGGTTATGAAGGGGAAGGGTGTAGTTCCCATTCTAGAAAAGCAGAGCAGCCCCCTTCCATAATCACACAATCCAGCAAACAGCCTCAGGGCCCGTCAGTGGGAAGTGTAAATTCCTAGAAGGCATAGAGTCCTGGCTGCCTCCGTTGGAAGTAAGATATGGGGGACGATCCCAAAACCTTGGGATTTATTCTAGCCCAATTTGAGAGCCTGATATGGAAGAATAGGGAGAGATTTTCCTCAGAAGCATGCCAAATAGATGTGTATACCAGGGCGCTGGAGGGAACAGCTGCAGAGTGGATGGTGATCCTGCATAATGATAAGGCTCCCCATGTTGTTTGAATTTATAAACTGTTCTGACTGCAACTGCCAGAGCAGATTGAGGACCCATTGCAGAGCGCAAAAGGCCCGGATTCAGGATGAGACCATAACAATCAGAGGGTGGTGAGGTCATTGGTGACTACATCCCAAGAAAGTTTTAAACCAGTTAGCAAGTTATATCCGAGGGCTGGTCCAAGGAAGCCCTTGACATGAAGCATGTTTAAAGATGTGTTTAAACGAAGATAGTGTACCAAGAGATGATTGCTGGAAGAGACCCAAATGACTTGCAGATTGTCGTCTTGTTGGGCAGAAGAAGTGGAAATTGATTTAACCTGAAGCAGATTGGCGGGGAGGTTCTTGGTGGAGCAAAATCTTCCCCCCCACGCCTCAAGAGGTTTCCCAAACTCAGAGGGGAGGCAGTAGATGGCAAGACCCAACCCCTTTGCCTGTTATCGAATGTGGGAGGAAAGGTCACCGGCTGTTAACTGCAAGTCAAGCTGGAACCAGAGGGGGTGCCAAAAGAGGGAAGGAAACCTGGAAAAAAATCCCCCAGCGAAGTCTCTGCGACAGCGGCACTTAAAGTTGAAAGAGACGGCAGGAGGTCACCCCTCCTGTGGGAGAGGAGTGAGAAGCCCTGGGTTACCCCTGAGGAGGATGATTTCGACTCGAAGACGAGTTCCTGGGTAAGTCCAAGCAGTGGGCCCTATGCACCATTCCGGTGTGAAGTTGAGGGTACCCAATTCAGGGTCGAAGGGGAAAATGCTAGCCCTATTAGATTTTGGGTGCAACAGGTGTATTATCAACACGGAAGTAGTGAGCAGGAAAAATGGACTTAAAAACTAAAACCTTTAAAAGGTGCCCATTTTCTTTGCCTCCAATTAGATGATCAGTGGCTGGAGGTTGCCCTGCACATTTAATCACGGACCTTAGAATGTGATTATGGGAGAATATGATGAGGACTCTGCGCTTTATTTGTGTCTCCCGGATGGAGCAACCATTAATACTGGGATTGCCCTGGCTCCGAAATGGAACCCCCCAGGTTAATTGGAGAAAGTTGTTGCGCATACGCACCAAAGCAGCACAGAAAAAGAGGGGGAGATCTCAGCCGAAGCTTTCAGATTCCGATTGAAATGCTTCCACAGGTACGAACCTTGAACAGGGGGGAGAAAAGTTCCAAAAGAGTATTGGGACTTAAAGAAAATGATTGATCTAATGATTAATTATTGTCTTATATTTTTTTCCTCTCTCCTAGATGACCGGTTTCCTTTAGGAAGAGCCCGAATGTCAGGCCGTCAAGATCTTCTACTTCGCTTTGCATCTTTTGGCTGTCATAAGAAAAACAGGGGGAGGGAGGGCGTGGGATCGCAGTCTGGGAAGTGAGCTCGAGGTGTTTTTAACATTTTTTCTGTTCGCTTGTAAATGAGGGGGGGAAGCATACGTCAGAGTTAGGTGTTCTATTTCTCACTATAGCTTTCTTTTCTTGCGCAACATGCAACCTTATATCAAAGTATGCCCAAGGTCAACGGACAGAAGCTCATTCATCAGCCTGAAGATGCCCACATGATCATATTCACAATTTCTAATTGGAATTTCATCTGAACTATTGGGGGTGGGAACACTTCCATCACTTTGTATATGTGATTTACGTGCCTAATTTCTCAGATTTAGAATTCTCTGGTTTGCTACCACTTCACTTTCAGTGAAACATAACTTTTCTCTAAATTAAAGAGTCTAAGTATTTCTTTCTTGGATTTTGAATGGAGCACTGCCTGACACATGGTTTCCATTGTTTTATTGGTTTCTACTGATTTTCTTATTGATCTTTTGCTTATTAATTTTTATTTGCATTGTATTGTCTTTTTCAGGTAGGAGTACAATCGGTCTTTCTATAGATAAACAGTATTTTGTGGACCAGAAGAAGGAAACAGCTACATGGTGGGAAGGAGGAATGAACAAAAGAATTGTCTTCCACCCTAGTTTATTTGAAGCATTTCTGCTGCATTGAACAGATTTGTGTATGAAGGGAGGCATTAACTGTACAATTTTCTTAAACATATCTAAAATATGACATTTGGGGAAAAGATCTTCCCACCCTAGGCCAAAGTCTCAAATGCCAAATAAATACTTAGAACAATTCTATATAATCCAGAAATTAATCTGAGACTCTTTTCCTCTCTTCCCTCTGAAAATAACTGTTAAATCTGTGTTCGAAACACATTTTCATTTTATGTTGTCTGGCTTTCAGGTTGATAGATATCAGTGCATAGTGACAACATGGCCACAAAGGAGAAACATATGGGATCTTGGCACACATCCAGAATGCAGTCTGACTGACCCTCTTCTATTAACAGAGCAAAACTCTGAAGGGAGGCTCGACACACCTTTTAATTTAATACTGTTGCATTTGATTACACACTGCAAGAAAGGATTTGGGGGCTGAGTATTTCTCAGGGCTTGGTCAGCTGGAGTCTTTTACTAGGGCAGTAAAAATAATGTTCACCGAAGGTTTAATATGCATGCTGAAGAGACCCTGAAATGATTTGGACTTTATAAAATTAAACTCACATCCCTTTGAAAACGGGAATTGCGTTAGCATCCTTAGAAGAACTGATAGCCTTATAATTAAATCTGAGTGAAAATAGTCTGGAAGCCTTATTTTGAAATTACAGTTTTAGCAAAATATCCTTTGCTATTGAGATAATTTGTTTTGAAAGGGAGAAACCACATTCACATTAGTCATTCCCAGAAGTGGCTTTTTTCCTCTGGAATGGTTTGCATTATGGATGCATTTTTATTCCACTATTTCCCTACAATAATGAACAAGATTCCACTTTATTGTATAATATTTTCTCCAAATCAGTTGGTGGATTAGTCTGAGAAACAACAACTGAGTTGTAATTACATACATAATTTTAATAGAGAAGCAAAAATTTGTATTAATGTCTTTCCAGACCTAGTATAATTGTATGAGCAAGTTGAAGAGATTGGGTATGGCTAATTTAGAGAAAAGGGGTGACATGATAGCAGTATTCCAACACTTGAGGAACAAAGAAGATGGGGTCAACCATCAACCTATTTTTCAAAGCACTAAAAGACAAGACAAGAAACAATGGATGGAAACTAATCAAAGAAAGAATCACCCTAGAACTAAGCAAAAATTTCCTATCAGTGAGAATAATTAACCAGTGGAATGTCTTGCCTTCTTTCAGAGGTTGTTATTTTGTATTCTGTTATGTAAATAATTTAAATCACACATGAGAACACTTTTTATTCTCATATTTCTAAGTGGTTAACACAGGTAGTCCTCAACTTACAACTACAATCGAGCCCTAAATTTATGTAGTTAAATGAGACATTTGTTTAGTAAGTTTTGCCCCATGTTACTCCCTTTCTTGCCACATTTGTTAAGTGAATCACTGAAGTTGTTAAATTAATCACACGGTTGTGAAGTGAATCTGGCTTTCCCATTGAACTTTGCATGTCAGAAGTTCACAAAAGGGGATCACATCCCCCCCCCCCCAGGACACTGCAATTGTCATAAATATGAGTCAGTTGTCAAACTCTTGAATTTGGATCACATGACCATGGGGATGCTGCCACAGTCATAAGTGTGAAAAGTGGCCATAAGTCACTTTTTTCAGTGCCATTGTAACTTTGAATGGTCACTGAACAAACTGTTGTAAGTCAAGGATTACCTGTACATTAAAAGCCACAAAGTACTGTAATCCAAACAACAAAAATAAAGAACTGTAATAGCAAAAAGTCAAAATAAAAGGTAATATACATTATGCCAACACCAATAAAAATATGTCTAATTGAAACCATGCAGGCCTGGCTCACCTAACAAGCAAGGGCCCAGTGCCTGGGAGAAGAATCAGGGTTTTTAAATAGTGTTTTTAAAGGCTGACAGGGTTAGGGTCATTCAAATCTCAGAGTAGAGAAGCATGTCTCTTGATTCCCATTAAATGGCACTGCTTTACAGAAGGGTGCCAGACCATGTTCACACTGCTGGATCTAGTGATGCAAGGAAATACAATACATGAAGATAGGTGGTCCCTCCATTAATCTGGTCCTTTGCCTGGTGGGGCCTTCAAAGTGCCTCCAGCACTTTGAATTGTGCCTAGAAACTTACTGGGAGTGAGTGCAACTCACAGAGCAATGGTGTTATATGGGCCTACTGTGTGTTCAGTTCGCGGGAATGAGACTCAGAGATCAGCGTAATTTCAGCTCTTTTATTTAGTTCTTAAAGTCCGATCTAATCAGGAGCCGTGGCAGCTCTTTTTATAGAGAGCTGCTCGCGGCTAGTGTCCAATGACGACTCCTTGTTTTTCCCACCGCTTGTATTGGCCAGTCGTAGCCCTGCTATTATTGGCCAATCAGCGTCAAGAAAAGTAGCCAATCAGCTTCGGGTGTTTATTGTCCAATAGGAATAGCCTATTTGAAGTATGTTAATATGGAACACTGTGGTATACCTAACATTGCGTATGCTGCCACATTCTCAGTGAAACATCTGACTGCTCCTCAAAGGCTGCCTCATATGTGCAAAAATCCAAATGGGAGGTGATTAAGAAATGATTAGGCCCATAACCATATCCATCTCTGAAAACAAATGGCCTTTTTGGAACTATTTTTTTCCTCCCTTTCCTTGTAGTGGCAGCTCATCCACCATTTTTCTGACATTACTTAATCCATCTATTAAAGTTTCACTACCATAAGCCCACATATTTTGTAAGTATCAAGTTGGGGAAGACTGACCGAGTATTCACAAAGCATGCAGGGGTTGCTCTTCCACAACTGTTGGTTCCCACTTCTGATGTTGAAGATTCATAATACAAACATTTTATTTTGACATAATGGATTGGTGAATAATCATTTATGCTGGATCTATCCATCCTTTTGAACCCATGAAAAAATAACATCAGTATATTTATAGGTTTGGATTCAGACTTCATTATGCTTAGAGTAAATTGCTGTAAATCAATGTGACTCGTTCATCATGATTAGACTGTAAGCATCATTATGTTCATTGAAGTAATGTACTACAAATACAGGTTTTTAAACATTTTGAGAAACATTTCAAAGAAAATTGATTTGATCTCTGTATCCTGATGCAGTTCAGATGACATTTTTTTCCATCTCTAAATTCTCAACAATTAAAAAAGCAAAAATATATTAAACATACCAAAATGAATATCAGAATTAGGCTCAAATAAGTGCTACAAATGCAAATTCTAACTTTCTATTTGGAAATCTGTTCTCTCTCTCTCTCTCTCTCTCTCCTCATTCTCCTCTCTTCTCTCTCTCTTCTCTCTCTCTCTCTCTCTCTCTCTCTCTCATGCAGACTTGTAAAGCAAAGTTTAATGCACAAATGGGATAGTCAAAGATTATGAAGCAATTTTCATACAGAGATGGATCCAAATCCAAGCTCTTAGCTTATTATAACACATAAAAACAGTACTGTTATAGGTTTTCCATGCATAGACTGATTCCTTTTTAGAATATACCTAAATTAATGGCCATCACACCTCTTTGTGGCAGCGCATTCTTGAAGTAAATTGTGCATTACATTGTGCTTTCTTTTGTTTAAGTGCTAAGGCTACTGTTCAGAAGCTCCTTTGGGCCATTCTGTATGTTCTAGTAGGTATTATGAGTTAGGAAGAAAAGTTTCCCTTGCTCCGCTCTGCCCATTCATCTCAGGAAAGTTTGTGGATTTACATAGTGTTTAATTAATGGTTTGTTATAATCTCTGTTTTTAAAAGCCCAGTCCATTTGGTGAAGGGAAAGATTGGATGGATAGAAACTTAATGACATGACAGTAATAAAAAAGAAAAGGGGATGAAAAAAGCCCTTGAACCCTTGAACTCCATGGACATTCTGAAAGCGTAAACTGCTTTAGAAGAAACCCTCTGTGTTTCATGCAGGAGAATATATTGTAAGATGACATCATGCTAAATTTGAACCTTCATCCTGAATCTCTTTCTGCAGACCGGCACTGAGAGAGGCAGCACAATAGATTTCTTCTCCGTTGGGTGCTCAGGCAGAAAGGCAGTTCGCCTTCCACCTCTTCATAAAAACCTTGGCAGAAAGCAATTGCTTCATTGTACACCAGTAGCATATAAATGAGTTCAGCTTCTTCATTTCTTATTTGGCTAATAAAAGTCAGCCTGGCCATCCCTTTTTGAGCATTCAAGGATGATAATGCTTGCAAGCAATTAAAATTCACAGCTGAAATTAAGTGTCCTCACTCAGAAAAAAAGACAGATTTTTAAAAAATTAGAAAATAAGTTCAGAACATAAACCTCTGTTTCAAAACAAAGTAATACTATCTTCATGTCATTCGCATTAATATTACTTTAGATTATTCATACATTTTGCATTCACATGCTGACTGTTTTCAAACTGTGGCCAGACCCAGGATTTCTTTGGAACTTTTTTTGTGTGTGGTGTGGTGCCATCCAAAGTTTCTGAACTACAACCTACACAATTCTTCACTAGTAATTTATTTCTCTACAACAGCTATCTGTACAGCAAAAAAAAAAATATCTGCAATCTAGCCCAGTGGTCAAGCAGCACATCTTTTGCCCAGGGAAAGTTCTGCATCTATCTGTGGTAGCAGGGTTTAGAAAAAATCAGCTGAAAGCTTTGAGGAGCTTCAACTAGTTAAGAGAGATATTAAAAAAATTGATTGGAATTGAAATTAAGAACTATTACATGTGTTCTTGGGTTTAGCTTTATATTTGTAGAAATGTCATGGTAGCATTAGAAGAATAGAATAGAATAGAATCCTTTATTGGCCAAGTGTGTTTGGACACACAAGGAATTTGTCTTGGTGCAAATACTGTCAGTATGCATAAAAGAAAAGATACACTCGTCAAGAATCATAAGGTACAACACTTAATGATAGTCATAGGGTACAATAAGCAATCAAATCATACTAGGAAACAATCAATATAAACTGTAAGGATACAAGCGACAAAGTTACAGTCATACAATCACAGTAATAGTAGTGCAGACTTTATAATAGTTGAACAGTGTTGAGGGAATTATTTGTTTAGCAGAGTGATGGCTATCGGGGAAAAAACTGTTCTTTTATTTAGTTGTTCTGGTGTGCAGTGCTCTATAGTGTCATTTTGAGGGAAGGAGTTGAAACAGTTTATGTTCAGGATATGAGGGGTCTGTAAATTAGCTGTTGAAAAGCTAAAAGTTTCAGATTCGTGTACCAGATATATTGCTTTTTTCCTCTATATTCTTCCAGACAAACCAGTTATGGAAGAGATTTGGCTCTTGTAAAATCAGTGCAAGTAGAAAAATGCGGGCAGCAATGGCTTAATGGAATTCACTTGATTGATTGTCTCTCCCCACCCCAATCAATTGATGGAATTAATTTTTCACTGGTTATGTTGGCCAGGGAATGCTATTTCTCTTTCCGCCATATTTAATTTGCAAATGTAGAAGTCCGCACATTTTAGAAATGTATTCTCCTTCACATACCATTTAGCAGCAAAGGATGTACCAAAGAAAACATAAAACATTGCTTTGCTAGGTTAACAATGGAAGGATGATTTTTTTGTATCAAAATGAAGCTATTTCTGACCTAAGAATTATTTTAAAAGCAAATGTGGTTCAGTAAATTTCACTAACACCTCTGAATCATGTGAATGCTTACCTCCTGCTAGAATGATGACTTCTTACCAAAACGGCTTTTCTTTGCCATGATAGTTTTCCTTTTATTATATGTCATCACATTGAATAGCCCTGCATGAGTTTCTGATGAAAAGCATAAGTAGTTCTCTTCATGTTTCTAATACATGAACCATTCCATTCATCTCTCTGATAGCTGGGAAGAAGTGGGGGCTGATTACTACAAGAAAAGGTAGTCATTGTATAGTTGGTGCTATATTAGCAAATGTATAATTGGGGCTATTGATATGCACAACATTTGGAGACTAATGAAATAATTTTTCTACCTCTTTCCAGACTTTGGAAGAAGCCACATAATGAACAGATGGAAATATTCAGGGTGTGATCACTTTGTCCACATAAGAGGTTCCAGAATGCAAAAACAGGTGAGGGCTATGGTTCTTAATAAAATAAAATAAAAACAATGGCAGATATGTATAACAGCACAATGTCTCCTTCAGTTTTGCAGGATTCTCTTTGTCCTTAGCTTTGTTTTTTTGTCAGATTTAGTTTTTAGTGAATTATAATTAACTTTTAATGAAAATAACATTATAAAAGAAAGAAAACATGCCAAAAAGGAAACCAACAGATGTAGGACATATATTCAGATGCATAATTGTAGAATACAGAAAACATTTCCTTGTGTGAAACCATAATTTGTTTAATCACCCATACCTTATTGATTTTGATAACTTATTAATTTGTAAATTGCTGATAACATCTATTATGCAGCTTACTGAATAGTTAGAGCCACGTGTTTGTCTTTCTAATGCTAAACAATAAGTCTTTGACAGTAAGAAAGGTACAGAGAATCTAGTTTCTTTGTCCAGATGTCAGCACCCATGTGATAGGAATACTTTTCAAAAGAATATGAACCTCTGATAATATTAAACCTCAAAATGGAGCTAATACATTTAGTAACTTCTTTTACAAATGGAACAATTGTTGGGCATTGTAGAAACATGTATTTAAATAAACTATTGATTTCACTGCATATTCAGCTACATAATCATCTATTCAGACTTTTTCTATATAAATGCAATGAAGTCATTTCTGAAATAGAATTTCATGTTGAAAAAAGATGTAATCCAAAATCCATTGAGGTTTTTGGCATTTTCAACATCTATTTAAAAAAAAAAGTGTAACACGCAAACCAAAACAGCAAAAGGGACAAAGGAAAACAATGCATACATAAATAATGGTCGTAAAAATACTCTTAAAAATTAAAAGACAAAAATATAAAATAACAGGGTGTGTGTGTTGGTAACCTTCTTTTCTTTTTCTCCACTCCATCCCCCAACTATGAGCTAATTGCTACTTGAACATTTTTATACTATGCTTAGAACAGGATGTCTCAGTCCATGGATCAGCAGTGGTCCGTGGCATATCAGAAGCTGGCCTGCGCAAACAAGCGAAGCACACGAAACTGCACCCCCTCCAGTCTGTGGAAAAACCTCTCTTCATGGAACCGCTCCCTGGTGCCCAAAAAATTGGGGACTGCTGGCTTAGAACATTATTACTAATTTCTGTTTGGATCATTTTACATATTATTATTGACAATGGAATATATTTGTAGCTTCTATTTGTAACCTCTGATTATCATTTAAGGAGTTTTTTCTTTTCTTCAGGAAAAAAAAAACCACATTCTAAGCTTGCTTTGCTGTGTAGTATGTTGTATATCAGGAATCTTCAAACTTGACAGCTTTAAGAATTGTGGACCAGAATTCCTCCTCCAGTCATGTTAGCTCAGGAATCCTGGGAGTTGAAGTCCACAAGTCTTAAACTTGCCAAATTTGAAGTCCTTTGTTGTATATAAAGGAAGTCCCTTGGCAAATTTAAAGGATAATTATAATGTTCTACAGATACAAAGTTATAAAATAACAATGTTATGATAATGATGTATTACATTATATTTCTAGGGTACTATCAAGGACTCATGCCGACAAAATGGTGGATGTAGAGTGAAGCAGCCAGAAGAATTAAAGAGCAAGGATGGTATTGAGACCTCAGACATGGTTGAATTTTAATAGTCCCCTCAACTGAATTTTTCTGTGTACAGAAAATCAGTAGGCCAGAAGAAAAAGTACCTCATAGATTTTTATAGATTAATTTGTTTTTGAGAGAAGAAAGAAGTGAATATGAGAGAACAGATTCTATTCTGCATATGTACTCTCCCATAATACAAGATAAGAAATTACTTTGCTGAATGTGAAGATCTGTAAACAATACTTGGTATTCAATCCACCCCCAAGCTTAGGAGCAAAGCCAAGTATTAAGGGCTCTTTTAAACATGGTCAGAATGTGGGCAAGAGGGCTCTCAGGGGAAATATTGCTTCACAGGTCTAGACAGCAACAGAGAAAAAATATGTCTTAGGTCTCATCAGATAACACTGCTTAATGAATGGTGATCAAAAATGGAAGGTGACAAAAACATGAGTGTCTGTTAGAAGGTCAAAGTACAATGTTACAAGATGAATTCGGGATACAAAATAATTTCACCATAAACATTACCCATTTTTCACTTTTTGGGGGATATCTGACAGAACAAACATTATCAAGAATGAGTTTTTCCTTTCCAGAGCGGGGAAAGTTTCATCTCATTTTTGAAATACATATAAAACAGAAGTGAAATTCAACCACCTCAGCCCACCTCAGGAGAGGTGGTAGGGATGATTTGAATTGGTAAAGAAATTGCCCCTGGTTGCTATTACTATTATACCAAGGATACCAAGCCATGCCCACAGCCATGGCCACAGAGTCGGTAGGGGAAAAAATTGAATTTCACCCCTGATATAAAATGAAGTATACTGCATCTGATTTTTAAGCCAACCATGGTCTGCATGCTCAAAGTAGCTCATGAGATTCTCGAAAGATTCTTCTTTGCTGCACTTATTGGACAACCATGTAATTGGGAACATGTGTAGTCACAGGGTCAGTCCAAGAAGGGCTGCCAAGGAGGAATCTCTAAAACTCCTGCATTAGTTGAAGAACTACTTTTTATGTGCTTTTGCCACAAAAAAGAGGGGAAAACTGTGAGTATTTCTAGGTCATATAGTTAAGAAGTAAGTTCTCATCATCTAAATATGTCAATAGATTTATATTCAGAAAATTATTAAAATTACAAACATCAGTATTAGATTCAGAGATGGAAAATTTCTCTTCAAATTGGGGTAAAAATCAGGCCCCCTATGAATAAACCATCTTATGGAATTTTTGAATAAAGCTTAATGAGTATTCTTTTATAGAAAAAAATCAATAAGATCAATCCTGAACTCATGAAAATCAGCTCCGCTATATTTAAGAAGGAGCATGGTGTTTGATTACCTGCACTACTGAACTTTCTGCTCAAAATGTTTCCTTCACTTTGTGAACTATTCATAGGCAGTTTTATTGCATTTAATTTCAAAACAAACACTTTACATGGAAATGTAAAGAAACATTTAATGGAATATAACTTGAAAATCCTTGCAAAAAATTCTGTAAAATTTGGTATACCACAATGCATTACAATTTGATTTTCCTGCCAATTCCAATAAAAAATTATAGGTGCCATTAGGGATTTATGTTTTTCTGCGCTATATAATATTGGGAGGACAGAATTATATTTTTCTTGACTCATCCTTTGGAGCTGTCCCTTCTCCTCCCTGACTGATCTATGACAGGATGGGCCATTTCCTGGCAAAGCATGATGAGACATCCTGTTACAAGGGCATCAGATTGGATCTTTGATGCGGAATGGGAGGTTTCTGCATGGTCTTAGTTTTCACATGGAGAACATTTGATAATGAGATTTTTTAAATCTTTTGCAAGACTAAACACGTTAAAAAAAATAGACTAAAGAGGAAGAAACAAATTTAGTTGGGTAGTTTGTTTAAAAACAACAAAAACTTTCAGATAAAACTAGCTATAATAAGCAGCTCCACAGATCTCCCTCTTTGCTTTTTAAAAATATCTTCTTCATCATCATCTTCTTCATCATCATCATCATCTCTGGGAGTGATTGTATTTTCTCACAGAATCCTGTGGGAGAAATATTTTTGAAATAGTTCCATTTTCCACAGACAGAATTGCTTTTTTCAGTTTTCCCCACATGGAGGATTTTCTTTTTTTAAAAAAGGGGGAAATTTCCTTTGCTGAGAGTAAATAGATGGTGGAGTGGACACTTTGAAACTGAGGGTGTGTTGCCAGAAGAAGTGAAATAACCCTTCACACCTTCCATTCCTCAACTCAGATTGTCAATCCTTTTGTCTTGCCATTGTGAGGAAAGCAAGAACCCCCCCAAAACAGTACACCCCCCATCTGCAATCCAACCAATTAAAAATTGCTCAACTGCTTCAGAATAGAGTGAGTAATCTCTTGATTTCACTAATTAAAAGCTATAAGCACCCTTGAAAGATACTGTGAAAACTTATCTGTCTTTTAAAAAGGATCCTTATCTTATTGGCAATATGCCCTTTTTAATATAATATTTGAGTTGATATTTACTAACTTTTTTTTAAAGGATCCCATAAGAAAGTAATCATGTTTGCAACAAACACTGAGTTTACAAATGTATCTCACTCCTCATTC
The DNA here is from genome assembly GCA_004320025.1 of Laticauda laticaudata. NCBI lineage: Eukaryota > Metazoa > Chordata > Lepidosauria > Squamata > Elapidae > Laticauda > Laticauda laticaudata. The sequence continues at coordinate 8,148 of BHFT01036753.1, read as the reverse complement.
CCTTCCCTCCAGTTGTGTGGCAATAGTAGGTCACAAAAACAAACCATTGAGCCTCAACCCCTCCACCTCCACCCCTTATGGTATTAGTTCACTTTCCAAGCTGAAGGAATAAAAGGGACAACAGGGAAAGAGCTAGTTGTTGGGCTGGAGAGGAACACTGCCCCTCCTTCCTTTCCCAAAGCCTTCATTCAAAGAAAGGGCTGTGATCTGAAACTTGGAGGATCAGACCACAGGGCCGGCAGGCCTTTGAATCCGACTCTGATGGCTATGAAAAAGTTGTCTTTTTGTGTGGGCACTTAGTGAGGTTGCCACACAGATTGCAAATGGAGGGGAAATAAGCATCTCCATTGGGGGGGATCGGTCGTCGCTTGGCATTAGGGAAAAGGTGAAGATGTTGTGACATTAGGCTTGTGAAGTCAGCAGTGAGCGCAGAAAGGGGGCTTTGGAAAGGGTCACCCAAACAAATGAGCCTTGTGTTCATTGTTCAGCAATACACTGTAGGAAAAGTGTATTTTTCTTCTGGTTAGGCTGGAACAGGGCGAGGGAACTAAATAATCATTCCCTTTTCAGGCAAGAAAGTCTCTTTTTCTCTTTCTAGTTGTGGAAAATATGAGGCTGAACATCTGCAGAAGACACATCTAAAACTATTTAGATCCCTTTAAGGTTGGTAAAAGAATGCAATATTTTAAAATTCAGAATGCTTAGATTACAAGATTTCACAGTAGCCATGATATATATCCCAAGGACAATAAAGATACATTTGGTACAGTCTTATCTTACAAATCAATCCTGGACATTGACAAAACACACACAAAGCTTAAGTTGAAACGAGAAGATTAAAAATGCAAAATGAGAGATATCAAATTCTTGTTAATAATAATTTCAGAAAATTTATGTAGTCTGGTAAATTATGCACTAAAAATTATACAATTAAGCAGGTTTTGATGAGATGGAATAAATTCAAATTCCTGGCTACCCTCTAAGTTCTAAGAATCACTTTTAGGAAGATCAAAATCCTATATTGTTTTTCTTCTTCATTATATTGTTTAAGAATCATAAAATATCTATCAAATTTAAAAACTATATATAGGTCAAAAATATTACTACAATCAAATTCAGATGTCCTTTATAAAGTTTCCCTATGACCCAGTTTTTGTGAAGTAATGCATTCCTCTCTCTCTCTCTCTCTCTCTCTCTCTCTCTTCTCTCTCTCTCTCTCTCTCTCTCTCTCTCTCTCTCTCTCTCTCTCTCTCTCTCTCTCTCTTCTCTCTCTCTCTCTCTCTCTCTCTCTCTCTCTCTCTCTATTATCTAATATATATATATATATATATATATATATATATACTATATAATATATTATTTGTTTTTTTTAAAGTTTTTGCGGGTACTTACATGAATGCAGTTCAGCTTCCTCGGGTATTATCCCACGTCACTGTAGTGCTTTTAAAGTTGTACCAACATTTCAGCAGAATCTTCATCTGCCATCATTCAGGCTTCTGCATACGAACTCAATACAGAAGCCTGAATGATGGCAGATGAGATTCTGCTGAAATGTTGCTAAACTTTAAAAGCACTACAATGACGTGGGATAATACCGAAGGAAGCTGAACAGCACACATGTAAGTACCCGCAAAAACTTAAAAAAACAAACATACATACATATATATATATATATATATATATGTTTTTTAAGCTCTCGCGGGTACTTTACATTTGCACATAATACTAATAATAATAATAATACCCGAAGGAAGCTGAACTGCATTCATGTAAGTACCCGCAAAAACTTAAAAAAACAAATATATATATATAGAATATATATATATATATATATATATATTATATATATGCTTTCTGAGGTTTTCACGAGTATTTGTATGTGATCTCTGGTTATTCGGGTTTTCTCCCGCGTAGAATTGGAAGTATCTAGCAACGTTTCGATGAAGTCTCATTCATCATCTTCAGGTTGTTTCTTCAGCTCTGTGCTTCTCAGAGTAATGTGAGCTTGCAGCTGCTTCTTCCTTTTAACTTGTGTGGGGTGTGACTTGATTGGGTGGGGGTTTGGCTTTTGTTCTGATTGGTAGGGGGGTTGGCTGTGTTCTGATTGGCTGGGGGTGTGTTCTGCTTAGGTGGGGGCCTGGATGTGCTCAGGTTAGTCTTAGTTGCTGGGGGATTTGAGCTGTGAGCTGTGATCTTGTTGTTTGGCTTCGTGTTCGTGGTCGTGCCACATCTTCATGGTGGGTGTCAGTTTGCTTCTTGTATGGGTCAGAGGGGTTTGAAGTGGGTAGTGGTGCAGCTCAGTATGGCTTTCTGGTTCGTGGTCGTGTCTCCTCTTCTGTGTGGGTGTGAGTCTTTTTTTCTGCGTGGAAGTGTGGTGGTAGCATCTTGTGTGGCACTTGTGGGTGTTGGGTCTGGTGTCATCTTCATGTTAGGTACTCGTTATATTAATGAGGGCAGGTTTCCAAATGGTTGGTAGCGGGAGGTATTCATTCGTTTATTCATGCTGTGTGGGCGTTTTTTCTATCTCTTATGGCTTCTCTGATTATTTGTTGTTGAAGGTGGTTCGGTTTTGGCGATGGTTCGGTATTTTTAAAGTCAATTTCATGTCCGTGGGCTTTTGAGGTGTTGGACCAGGGAAGAGGTCAGTTCTTCTTTTCTGATTGAGTTTTTGTGTTCTTCAATGCGTGCACTAATTCTTCTGTAGTTTGTCCTCATGTATGTAGTGGGGCAGGCAGTGCAAGGATTTCGTATACTCCTTGTTTTCTAACTCGATTTTGTCTTTTGGTTTCTTAGGACCCACACCCACAATGCCACACAAGATGCTACCACCACACTTCCACGCAGAAAAAAGACTCACACCCACACAGAAGAGGAGACACGACACGAACCAGGAAGCCAATACTGCAGCTGCCCAACTACCACTTCAAACCCCTCTGACCCATACAAGAAGCAAACTGACACCCACCATGAAGATTGTGGCACGACCCACACAACGAAGCCAAACAACAAGATCTACAGCTCACCAGCTCAAATCCCCCAGCAAACTAAGACTAACCTGAGCAACAGGCCAGGCCCCCACCTAAGCAGAAACACCACCCCCAGCCAATCAGAACACAGCCACCCCCTACCAATCAGAACAAAGCCAAACCCCCACCCAATCAAGTCACACCGCCACTAGCAGTTAAAAAGGAAGAAGCAGCTGCAAGCTCACATTACTCTGAGAAGCCACGAGCTGAAGAAACAAGCCTGAAGATGATGAATGAGACTTCATCGAAACGTTGCCTAGATACTTCCAATTCTACGCGGGGAAAACCGATAACCAGAGATCCACATACAAATACTCGCGAAAACTCAGGCAGCTATATATATTATATATATATAAATATATATATATTATCTAATATATATATTATTGTTTTTTAGTTTTTGCGGGTACTGTACATGTGTTGTTCAGCTTCCTTCGGGTATTATTCCCACGTCATTGTAGTGCTTTTAAAGTTTGTAGCAATGTTTCAGCTGAATCTCATCTGCCATTCATCAGGCTTCTGTATTGAGTTTGTATGTGGGGCAGGGTCTCACAGCTGTTGGTTTTAAATTTTGAGGCTAGCCTATTGTTGTGCCAGATATTTCTTTCTACATCCTGAATTGGTTGGGAGTCTTGGTCTGTTGTTTATAGACTTGGAGTTTGTTTGATTTGGTTTTCTGGTTTCTTCTGTCTGTTTTGTGGCTTTGATTGGCTGGCAACACTCTGTTCCTGTGTTGGAGGCTTTCAGTGCAGCTTGCCTTCGCGTGAAAGGACGGCTATTATCTATTAGGAAGGTACAGTTTAGCATCAGTGCGTTGCCTGGATCTGGGTGTGTCTCTGGTACTGGGGTGCTAGGTTTGAGCATGGAGTGATCCAGGGGTAGTTCTGTTTGTGCCCAGAGTGGTTTGCCTGGCTTTTGGTGTGGAGATCTTTCTATTTGAGATGCAGCTTCCAAATGATTGCAGTCTGGTGAATATCTCTTCTATTCATGCTTTCAGGTCTTTTTCATCTCTATGGCTTCTCTGATGATTCTGTGCGGGGTTTTTATAGTGGCTAGGTTTAGTGCATGAAGTTGATGTTGCACCTGTGTTTTAGGGTTGGACTCGTGAGGAGGTGTTGTTCAGCTTTTTACTGCATTTTTGTGTTCATCCAGGTGGGTATATTTTCTTCTATTGGTCTGTCCAATGTATGTGCTGGGCATGATGCACAGGGAACTTCGTATATTGCCTTGGTTTTCCAGGTCAAATTTTATCTTTGGGGTTTCTAGGATGGCTGCTATTTTTTTTGCTGTTTGAAGGCAGTCTTGATTGTGATGCCTGTGTAGTATCTTTCTGATTTTGTCTGCCAGACACATGTAATAAGACTGAACATATGCACCTGACTAAAAGATTGACAGACAACGGCTTCCACAAAACAAAATCACCAGCTTGATCCACAAAAAACACACCAAGACATAACAGAGACTAGAAGATCAACAGACCTATGAAACAGCTGTCCTGCTCTACATAAAAGGTACTACAGACAAAATCAGTAAGATCACTGCCCTATACTATTTTCAAACAATATGTTGTCCAACCTCTTCTTCAAAACCTCTAGTGTTGGGAGACCCCATAACTGATGAAGGAAAGTTGTTCCACTGAGCTATTGTTCTACTCTCAGGAAATTTCTCTTTCATTCTAGGTTGCTTCTCTCCTTGATTATTTTCATCCATTGCTTCTTATCCTGCCCTCAGGTACTTTGGAGAATAGCTTGATCCTTTTTTGTGGCAGTCCCTGAGATATTGGAACACTGCTATCATGTCACCCCTCGTCCTTCTATTCATTCAAACTGACATATCCAGTTTCAGCAACACATTCTTCAATATGTTTTAGCTCCAGTCCCCTAATCATCTTTGTTGCTCTTCTCTGTATTCTTTCTAGATGATTGATCTCAACATCTTTTTTATCTCGATGGCAGCAAAACTGGATGTATTCCAGGGTCTTCAAGGGGGTTCAACAAGAGCCAGTTCTGCAGCATATTTTTTGACTGCTTGTCCTTTACTGTTGATCTTTTGATTCTAAAAAGGCAGATGCTCTGTTCACTACTTTGATACTGTCTATCGCCAATTCTTCCACTGGTTGTTTCTACCTGTGGTCATGAGTTTGCTTTTCTTTAAATTTAATTTTGTGTGCGCATCAGCTCGCACGCATTTGCGTGGCCAGCACCGAATGCAATGAAACCCCCCTCCCCATGCCCCCTGGCATGCGCACGCAATCCCTCCCTGCCACCCCTTACTTGCACTGCGCCTCACAGCTGATTTTTCGGTAGTTTGAGCCTTTTTCGGCCTCCCAGAGACTTGGGAAAAGTTTCTGCAAGGCTTTTCAGGCCGAATTATAGGCCCACTTCATCAGTTCCAGTATTACAGGAAGTGATGAAAAGGCCTAAAATTTTGTCCTGAAAAGCCTTGCAGATGCTTTTCCAAGCCTCTGGGAGGCCGAAAAATCAGTTGTAGGCATGCACTGCACAGTGAGGTAGTTTTGCCTATGGCTCACATTGCCAGCACAAATGGCTCTGCAAGCCATTTGTGACGCTGCCATCAGTTCGCCATCATGGGGTATAGGTCTCTGCTTGAGCAGGAAGTTGGACTCGAAGGACCTCCAAGGTTCCCTTCCAACTCTGTTATTCTGAAAAGATACAAATGCTATTATATGTCCTATCCAATAAAGATCAAACTGGATGTAAGTTCTGTCCGTTCTCTAATCAAGCTGCAATCGGCACTTTGGAGAAGAGAGATAGGAAGAGTATTGTACTTTGACTGGGCTATTGGAGAAGACTCCTGAGTAGATATAGTGGACATTTCAATAAAACAAACATTCAACCCCGAGTTCTCATTAGTCACAATAACGAAGCTAAATCATCCTCACCTTTGAAACATTATATAACAAATGTAGCTCCCTGGAGTAGGCTTGAATTCATCAGGGAAATGTAGAAAAAAAAAAAAAGAAGAGGACAACTAACAGCAAAGTGGATGAGTTACAATGGCAACAAATGCACCATTGAAAGCCATGAAAGACTGAGTTAGGGATAGATTGTCATGGAGAAAATATACTTATGAGTCTAATGCAAATCAATTGTTCATAATCAATCAATGTATATACATTTTATGCTGTGGCAGCCTTAATATTTCATATTTAGTGCTGATTTGTTGGGAATTGGTTCAATAGCGTCTATCTCGCTTGCTATGAAGGCTTTGCAATGGCCTTCAATTAATCACATTTCAATTATATAAAACAGCCACCCCCAATCTTTTGGACACCAGGGACCAGTTCAGTGATAGTGTCCACCCATCCATGGACAGGTAGCCGAGGCTATGGCAGCGCTGTTTCCCTGGCCGGCAGGTCCAGTGGAGAGAGCCCAAAGCCGTCTATCCTTTCCACCCCTTGCCCAGCCTGTGCCCATCCCCATGAATTTCCAAATGCACCGGCAGTTCCAAATGCTACAGTGGCACGGGCACCAGGCAGAGGCACTCACACGGTGGGGCTCAGCTCGGAGGAGGACGTGGCGCAGGACATTGCCTTGCCTCCCTGTCCACGGATGGGTGGGTGCTATCACTGCCTCGGGCGGTCTCTCCTGGTAACCCCTTTGGGTTCAAGCTGGAGGGACTTGGGAAGGAAGCCAAGCTCGGGTCGGCCCGTCTCTTTCGCTTGGCAGGCGGGGGACACCCGCAGCTCACTTTCCTGGCTCTNCGCTGCCTTGGCAAGAGCTCCACTGCTGGGCAGGAGGGCCCTCCTGTCAGTTGCACTGGGCGCCCCAGGCAAAGCTCTTCATGCTCTGCCTGGCTCCAGGCAGTGATGATGGCTAGGCTCTTCTCCTGGGGTGCGCCGATCCTGCGCTGCAGCCCTGGGAGATTCACCTCCCCACATAGGGTTGTGCTGCCCTCTCGGGGATATCAGTAGTAGGGCGTTGTTTTTAAAAGAATTGGCTTTGCCTTCGAAGGCAAAGGGAAGGTGGCGAGAAGGAGTGCCTGAAGCTGAGTGTCTCCGCTGGGCTCTGGTTGCAGGGAGGAGCCCTGGCTGGCCGCGTGTGGCTGCACCAAATGCCGTGGTGTTGCTCTAAACGCTGCAGCAGCACAGGGAGAAGGGTAAGCAACGGTGGCGGAAGGTCTCCTGATACGAAATGCCCCACCAATGGCGAGGTCAACATCCAAGCCATCACCGCCCACCTGCCTGAGGATGCAAGGGGGGGAAATTAGTCACCCCTGAAAAGACAGCCTCGCCGTTTTTTCGGGGGTAGAAAAAAATAAATAAATAAGGCCCAGCCTTATTTTGTGAAAAACATGGTAATTGGAAACTCAGTGTTTAAAATATGAAAAATCATCATATTTTGTATTAATTCCAGGCAGTGATCTGTCCCTTGGTTCAAAATTAAATAATGTGGGATTTCAAATAATAAATGTTATATTTAGTTCCATAAAAAAGGTTGTAATAAGATTTAAAATGTTATTTTTAATACAGTATTTTTCATCTGGTTAATTTTTTGCACACTTCTCTGCTTTTGATGGGAAAGTTTAAAACTATGCTACTTATTTGTTGTATATATTTTGTATCTATAATACCAGTATTTATAATTATTGTTTTAATTTTATATCAGAAGGAAAAAATATTCCTCAGTTTTGAAAATGTTACTTTCTAAAGTATATAACATAGTCATGCATGATCTAATCCCAAAAGTAATTCTTGCTTCGGAGTTTCTTTTTAATAATTAAATTTTAAAATGTATACTTTACAAAAATAGATCAGCAGAAATAACTAAATGCAAGTAGGAGTGGTTTGGTGGGCATGGCAGGGGAAGGATACTGTAAAATCTCCAGTCATAGGTGGTATTTGCTGGTTCTCTGAACTACTCAAAATTTCTGCTACCAGTTCTCCAGAACTGGTCAGAACCTGTTGAATATCATCTCTGATCTCAATTCAGCCCCAAATGATTATTAACTGGGCGCAAACAGTATCTGATAGGTTTGAGTGGCTTTTGCAGGAAAATGTCAGCCTTATAAAATAAACCAGACTAAAGTCCCTGTCACACAGCACCAATGGATGCAAAAAGGATGTAAAATGGAGAGAAACACTTGCCATCTGTTGGTTAAC
>BHFT01036752.1:0-11840 GCA_004320025.1 Laticauda laticaudata | reverse complement strand
AGTTTTTGCAAAATTCCTCATTTTGGGGCAGTTTTTTAAGGGTCGGCTTATATGCGAGATCGGCTTATATGCGAGAGCGGCTTATATGCGAGTATATACAGTACACTGCTATGTCATATCAAATAAATACAATCATTCTGGTTTGCTTTGAGACAAACACAACTGATTAGGAATTCTCTATATTCGGAACATCTTTCCATTTCACAACAGATAATTCATTAATCCCTAAATTATTGAACTAAAGTTTATTAAGCAGTAGCTAATGTATAATAAGACAATTTTGCAACAGTGGAATTGATCACCTCTTTTCCGTTCAACCTGGGTGCCCTGGAATGTCTTCTTATACGCATCTCGAAGGTCATGCAACTCCTCCTCTAGCTGTCGCCGTGCCATGGCAATCTGAGAATAGCAGTTGTGGTTCTTCTCCAGTTCCATCTGCAGCCGGGCCAAATGCTGCTGAAAGCCATACAAGATCACACCAAGTTCTTCCCTCTGCATTTTTCCACTCTTTATGGCTACTGCCTGCAGTCATGTGAAAGAGGAAATGAGCCAGTAAAAATGCCAAGATATGAGCAGAAATAAGTTCCAAGCCAAAAAAAAAAAAAAAATCATACCAACTCTTGCATTTCATCAGTAAACTTTCCTTTCTGTTTGTTGAGATAGGTCTTCAGAGCAGACTGGAATCTTTTCATTAAGGGCTAAAGAAACAAGGAAGAATATATTAATATATTTCCCAAGCCAAAAAAAAAATGACTCCAATTCAAATAACTGTATTTTAACAAAGATTTTCTTCTGGATACTTTCTTGATCCAAATCTCATGTATGGCAATAGTTTGTTTCCATGACGAAATAAAAACTAGACTGAATAGCTTAGGATCACACTGAAGAACCAGCCTTCCCATTTTCAAATTTTCACTTATGACAAATTGATAATATGTATGTTACAATAAAGAATTACCCAAGCTAAAAATATTTCTTCCAAAATGTTGCAGTTGAAAGACATGATCTTCACATGTTCAGAGGCCATCATAATTTTATAACAAATTTCAAAAATAAATGATAACTTCATTAAAACGAAATAAGGTCATATTCTAAAACTAAGGTCGCCTCTCTACCAGTGATGACTAGTCATTTAGTATGGGGAAGATGATAAGAATATGTTGTGGCAGTAGAAGCTGTCAGCTAGCCTATCTTGGCCATGATCAGTGTTTTTCAACCTCAGCAACTTTAAGATGTGTGAACTTCAATTCCCAAAATTCCCCAGCTAGCATCTTAAAGTTGCTTAAATATGTCTTAAAAGTTGATGAAGTTGAGAAACATTGGTCTACATGGAAGAAATTATGTGGCGTGCCACCAAAGGCCATGTTATAACTCACTGCTAGTGGTGTCACACTATGGTTGTGAAGTCCTTTAATTCCATCCCCACCCTCTTGGAATGGTAGTATTAGTATAGCATTTCTCTTGGTATTAAATTTAACTTAAATAAATGTTATGACATTTGATGTCCATTTTGTAGTTATTAGCACCCATAGTCTTTATAGAGTTTTCTTACATGATTTGGATCTAACACAACCAGCTGGATTATTTCCCCTGTCTCTTCGATGCCCAGTTCCTGCCCAGCCATAACTTCTCCATCGGGCTGTTTTGTGGGGCCATGCCTACTGACTTCAGAAGTCAATTGCTGAACACCAGAATCAAGAAGGGAAGGGAAAACAGTTGATTGAGTGCCTTCTGTATATGAAAAAAAGAGGGAGGACACCAGAGACAGGAAGTTCTTTAGTTTATACATGAAAATTCCCCAAAAATGCTTTGCTTCAAATAACACTCATTCAGGTAATGATGATATTATAATGAATATAAAGCATAATCAAAGAAGGCCATTAACACAGGGGAACTGAAAATAGATACAATATATATGTTGCTTTGCCATGCTTCATTTTTTTGGAAGAAAGAAAGGGAAACCTGTTGTAATCCAAGCTCCCTTCTCATGATTCTAAAACAGTGATTAGACTGAATTGTTTGAGCTTTTTGGAATTCAGGATGACAAAATAGGAATATTTTTAGTTTGTGTGGAGGTATGGTTTGTTTGCTGGTTATTTGAATCTGAATCTGTATTAAATTGTTAGGCATTAACTAAATGTTAACTGTTTATCAGAATATATAATTAAATTGTAATATACACAATGACACTTAGTGACACTTTGCTCTGTTTTAGTTGCTGTATTTCAAATGCTATACAGAATGTTTCTGTTTATGTGATTATCATAATTCACTTTAAGCAGATAGAATAGAAATAAATTGAATTCAATAAATAAACAAATCCTACATATATCAAACAATCTATCTTTTTCTAATAATTCTTCTGGATTATACATGACAAAATATGTTTCCCTTGTGCCATTTTTATTGCATTATTCCCGCTTGCTTACTTTTATTCCATTTCTATTCATTTATTTATTTCTATTCATCTATTTATTCATCCATTTCTATTCATCTACTATATATTTTTATTATATTATATTGATTGTTGCTATTTTTGAAATTTGATCTATACTGCTTTATGTAGCTGAGTGTGAGTATAAATACTATATATGCTAATGTAAAATAGTATCAATGCATATGCTATTCATATTCAGTTACACAAAATTCCTAATTGAATTCCTGACCTCCTGTATATTCCGTATATAGGTAGATATATAATATAATTGCTATTAATCCCTTTTCAAATGATCAAGATTTTCAAAACACTTTCAAATACCAGACACCATATAACAATAAAATAATAATAAAATAAAGCAGCCAATAATGGAGAATTTGATGTAATGTTCCTATCAAGCAGGAATAAGCAGGATTTTTGAACTGTGCCTCAATGGCAAAGATTCAGTTGTATCTAAGAAATGCAGTAATACTATATAACATCATTCTAGCAAAATAGGGGCTAACCTGACATTGGAGAGAGGTCCACGTGCATTGGAAATTCAGATTTTGCACTGCTGACTCCAGAAGATGGCAAAGAGATTGTTACTTCACTAGAAAGAGCACTCTCCATACTTTTCTCTCCAGAAACATCAAGCTTCTCCAAAACAGAAAAAAACTGTTATTAGAAGACAACTTCAAAAAGGAGTATTCATACTAAGAATGACTGATGCTATATAGTTTCTTCTTGAATTTGTCATAGCAAATAAGAATGACGGTTACTTAAGATTTCCTGAAGGCACGGGAGAATGTTTTAAAAATGTATGGTGATTAATATGGGTAAGAGGCAGCTTTTGGCACTCTTTTTATTTTATTTTACACATTTGTGTGCCTTCTACTTCCAAATGCTTTTAGACAGCTCACAAAAATATTTATTTACAACTTCATAAACTGCTTCAGTTAACTGATTTATAAAAGCAATAACTTCTCAATGACATTCACTGAACTGAAGAAAGCATTAAATTGCAGCCTTCTACTTTTCAGATAATGACCTAGTCCTCAGTTATCAAAACAAAACAAAATAAAAAATAATGGTTTTCTCCAGGGACCATTTAGACATAAATATGGGTCACAAATTAATACTAACATCATTGAACAATCAAGGCATAAGTACCTTGGAACTCTTTTCCAGGCTATTGATTTGCAGAAGGCCCAAATTTAATCCTTAAAAGGAAAGCCAAGCCAAGCATAGCTACCATCCTAAGGCTTTTCAGCAAGAAAGGAGGTAATCATTTATATAGGATAGACTAAAGGTGTTTTATGCCAAAGTACTATAATACCTCATTTATTTATTGTACTATAATACTTCATTTATTCATTGATTTCCAAACAGAACTAATAAGTAATTTTTCCAATAAATATTTCTTTAAAGAATGTATTTCTGGTCCCACAATGATAAATCAAATATAATAATTTATTAAGTCTCCATTAACTATTTAAAAATATTCTTAGCACTGAAATTCTATAATACTTAAGTTTTTAAGCCCCTGTCACACTGCACCAACGGATGGAAAGAGGATGTAAAACGGAGAAAAACACTTGCCATCCGTTGGTTAACGCGATGCTTCCGTTCTGTACTCACTGCCTCCGTTTTGCTTCCTCTCTATCCGTCCAGCATCCGTCTATTGACATTTCATCCGCTCAGAAGGTTTTGANTCCGTTCCTTTCCGTGTTATCCGCTCTGGTTATGCAAATTTTTGCCCCTTTTGAGAGCGGATAACAACGGATGGAACATTTTTCTCGTCCGCTGTGTCCTTTTTACAAACGTTTTGCATCCGTTGGGCAGTGTGACAGGGCCTTTATATGTTTTCTGGAGGCCCTAAACATGGAAGCCCTTACACAGAATACTTTACAGACAATAAGTAGCATCTTGTTTTTCACCAATGTAGCTCCCACGACAATGAGTTACACAGCAATAATAATAACCATCCAGTAAGCATCTAAACTGTAGCAGTATAACTGAAGGCTCTTATGATTAGCCTGCAGGGCCTGATTTTTTGTTACGTTCTTTATATGGCTCTAAAATCTCAAGCTGTACACCTTTATCATCAACTCACTGAAGTTAGCTACTATGTCTGAATTATCAATATGCATTTTGACACAATCTATATATTAGGCTCATCTAAATAGATTTAAACATTTTCTCTTAATATTTATTTGCATTTTATTTGCTCCCTTGGTTAATTTGAGACCAAGATCACTCTTTGTTGTTTCAGGCAGGTTTTTTGAGATACAATAAAGCTAAACCATGAATCTAATGAAACTTTAGACTTTCTTGATACCTGTTCTTCACCTCTTAGGCTTTCTTGATACCTGCTCTTTCTTGATAGCTACCTTAAGAAGACTGAATCCATCAGAGTCAATAAACATACATAGAAATAATTAATTCCTACATTCCACAGGAAGCATCAGTTACCTGGACGAGAGATAGTCTATTTGATCAGAAACACTTACCAATGATATACTTGACACATCCGTCTGTCCTGATAATATCTCCTCAGCACCCTTTGCCATTCTTCCAATGGATATAATGGAAACACCACCTGTCATTTCTTCAGTAGGCACAATGAGAGTATCTTTTGTTACTTCCTCTTTGGTTATCATGGCAGCACTTCCCTCTCCTTCCTCAGTGGCCTCCATGTCACTAATTGTTCCCACTTCCATAGCCAGCGTAGAAGGAACTCCTCCTGCTTTTTCAGTGGTTATCAAGGGAGTAGTAACTGCTCCTTCCTCTGTTGCATTTTTGTCTTCTGGCTGCAATGAGTGAAACAAACTAAATGTTAACTTTTGTATTTTGATCTGTTGACTTCTAGCACAATCTTATTTTCCATTGTCTATGACTGGAATCCCACTCAAGTCTTACGCTGCTTCAATATGGAAAAGCAATATTCCAAAGCAATATTCCAAAGCAATATTCCTGGGAGGGAAGAGCAAAAAATGCTGGAAGTAAATGCCAACGGTATAGCTAAAAGCAGGCACCTATATTGAGCAGCAACAAAATAGGAAGATGCTGAAGAGGGATCAACACTTTAGGGACAATGGAAAATGAACAGTTTCATACTCCATGAGAAAAGTCCTATATTTTTCGAAAACAACTTCATGGATGACTTTTTTTCAAGAAAACTGGTCATGTAATGCTCGATAAGGGACCCTTCAAGAAATTGGATGGCACTTGGATGCTGCTAAGGAAAAGCAAAGGCTCTTTCAGAATGCAAATGGTGTTTATAATGGCTAGATTAGAGCTTTCAAAATATATAGTTGTTGACATTGCTAACAAGACTATTCAAAGCAGCAAAGACAGATTATAGTGTGAACATAAAACGTAAGATTCATGAATATGGGAAAACTCAACACAATGAAAAATGAATCAACAATATATTGGCATCTTAGGCATGAGCAGACTGAGATGGACAAGGACTGGATACTTTCAACCAGAAGATTGCATGGTCTGATACGCAGGACATAAAAAACCAAGAAAGAGCAGTTGTGTATTCATAGTCAGGAAGGATTAGATAATAACAGGATACAATGCAGTCAATTACCCACCAAATAGTATCAATTAAGAGTTCACAGATCTCAGTTCAAAGAATTGGAAGAGGTCAGTCTACATACCACTTTGATATTAAAGAAAGGATACTCAGCACTACCTGGAGCCTTTTCAGCCTGTTCAGGGTGGGACACAATACTAAAACAGTATGGGCCATACAAGTCAATGATGAGTAGAGGACTCTGGATGGGGGTGGTGCAACTATTTGGCCCTTCTGAACTTCTCAACAATGTTAAATATCACTGACCATGGTGTCCTTCTGCACTGACTTCAGGGATTTGAAGCAGGAAGCAGTGTTCCTCCAATGTACTGTAGTTCTCCTCTTACCTGTGCAGCTAGTTCTTGTGAGTGTTCATAGAGAAAGAGAGATTGGGCCCTAGGTCCCTGCAATGTGAGATGCCTAGGGGCTTGGCCCTTTTGCCTCTCATTTTTTAAACATTTACATGAAACTCTGGCTTCCACCCCTAGCTGAACAGGTGATGCTGTAGTACTGTTGGATGAATGCCTGAAAACGATAAGTGTTTGATTGGGGAAGAACTGACTTTAACTCAACCCTGGAGGTCGGCCTTCGGTTTTGGCCTTCCAGGTTCAGATGATATTTCATCTTTGATTGGGTAGTTATGTAAATGTTTTCAATAAATTAATAAGCAATGTACAGACTAATGTATGGTATCCTTAATTTAATTATCCAAAGCAGATCAGTGCCCTATCTGGAGATGACAGATGCTCAAGTTGCATTAGAAAAAGATATGGAGGAAAAGACAGTACTGCTGACATCCACTGAATAATTGAGAAAGTCAAAAGAATAAAAAAGTCATTGATTATAGAAAGCTGTTCAGTTGCATTGACCACGTCACACTTTGGAATGTCCTTAACAAAATGGAAATCCCATAATCATCTCATTGTCCTCATGCCCACAGACAGGACAGGAGATTTAGGGAAGGTGGTATATAACAAAATAAGCATAGTTTTAAAGTGAAGGGGACACAGCAATAACCTGCACTATGCCAATGCCATTATTCTGCTAGCAGAACATGCAAATGATTTGCAAACTGTAGTAATAAATATTAAGTTCAGTGAAAAAATTGAAACTTTTTAAAGATTAAATTAATTTTAAGATTAAATATAAACAGCTCAAACTAAGAGCTGGTATGGTAGCCAACTCTGACTTGACAATGAAGATACTGAAATAATGGATAATGTAGAGCAGGGGTGTCAAACTCAATCTGGCCCACAGGATGCTTAGATCTGGCTCACGGAGCCACCCTGGAAACAGTGAAGGACTGGCCAGCAGTGCCTCTGCCAGTAAAGACGGGACCCAGGGGTGTGTGTGCAAGTGTGGCCTACCCAAGCTCTGTTTTCGCTGCAGGAGGCCCGTCATGGCCGAAAACGGAGCTCTGGAACGTATTTTCATTGGCAGAGTGCTTGGGCCACCACAGGCGCCCCCAACATGACTGATGTCAAGCTGGCCATGCCCACACCAGCCATACCCACTGGCCCCCAACGTCAAACACAATCCTGATTGGCCCTCAGTGAAATTGAGTTTGACACCCTTGATGTAGAGAATAAGGAAGATGATTCTTGACAGAAATATGCAGGCAAATGAGGCTGTATGTCCAGAATGAAAAAACAATTGGAAACAACTCAAGCAGACACCTCCCTCATTCAGTAGAGGATAAGAAGGAGGAATTTTGGTATAATCAGACTTGCAAATTCTATTATAACCATAGAATAATAGAAAGAGTATTTGTGCTTTTGAATGAAATTCTAAACTTTGGCTCATTCACTTAAATCAGCACTGAATCAGCCCTGACATTGTTATACATTCAAATCTTTTGTTTATAGTGGCGGACTGGGAATTTGTTGTAAAAATGTGGAAAACAACCAGTAAGAAAAGATAAATAACATTAAAATGTTCTTTCCAATTTGTAACTGCTGGCAGTGCTCAGGTTTTTATATAACATATTGCAGTACAGAAGCACTCTATAAGAATGTTCTACTTATAGCTTGGACATAGAGGATTAAAAAATAGATTGCCTCATTTGAAATCCTGCTGGCTCACAAAAGCCAAAGTGAATGAACCAATTGAGTGTCTTTTTAACCCAGTTCTTTTTAAAAAAAATCTTCCTACTTACTCCAACCTTCCTTAGGGCCTTTGGAATGCAAATCTTTATTAACCACAAGCATTACTGCAGTTTCATGTTATGAGAAGACATCCCTAAATTCTGTGAGGAAGCTTCACTGAGATCTAAAGTCTTCAGTTAGTCCTCCTAGGAGGACAAAAATATCTCTTCCACCCAAAACAAAGTAAGGGTGATTCTTAGAAGGTATGTGGTAATTATCCCACCTTACTTTCCTCAGTTTACTATAACCATATATTTTGCTTTCTTGTTCCTCAATTTAAATATGTACTGCATATATTGAAAACTTCTGATTTAATCTGTATTTAATGTTCATTTTCTCAAAATTTTCACGCACATAACATTACCCCTTTATCTTCTGCATCTTCTTTCTTATCTTCTTTCTCAACTTCTTTTTCATCTTCTTTATTTTCTTCTTCTGGAATTTGTCTACTCTCTGATTCAGCACTTCATTTAAATGTAAAGAAAAGAAATTATTTTATACCAGTTCAAGCAGAATTGGTATTAAACCACTCATATAAGAAAGAGAGATCATGCCAATGTACCAAACATAAAATTAATCTTATGCATTATTTATATTCTTCACTCTTTCTTTCCAAAAGAAAGATCCAGGTTGGTCCAGGCGAGGAACAGTGAGACAGTGAGTTTTTAAGCCACCTTCACCATGACTTTGGGTCAGTCACTCTCTCTGTCAGTCCAACCCATCTCAAAGGGTTGTTGTTGTGGGGATAATCGGAGAAAGGTAAGGTGGACATGATCACAGTCTTGCGTTATTTTTAAAGGGAAGGAAGGAAGGAAGGAAAGAAGGAAAGAAGGAAGGAAGGAAAATATATAGGGGAGTTTATATTCCCCTACATTTCAGATTTCTTCAATGTAATAAGCATAATTTGCAGCAATCTGTCTATTTGAGGTTGAAAATTGCATGCAAAAAAATTCTGCTTCGATGACTGGCATGTGTTCCCAGGTTTTATTTAAAACCGTGAATTTTGAAACCTTCATTTCAGAATGACAACTGCTTCCTCCGGTTAGCTACATATACACGTTTGAGTTAATGCCATTTCCCAAGGAATAACTATTTTTTTATGAATAATCTTTTTTTTTTAGCTTACTCAACTTTTCCAGCGAAACACTCTACTCCCAATGTAAGTTCTTTTTTTCGCACCCTCTTGTTTAAAAAAAGGCTTTTGGTTCCCTTTTTTTTCTTTGCTCACCCCGCACTCGGCTCCATGCTATCTTCCGTTGCTAAGCGACGCTATCAACAGTCCGCGGTTCCTTTCCCTCGGTGCCCCGCCCTGACTTCTCGGATGATGCCAATTGAAAAAAAAGGGGGGTGGTGCAAATCTGGACAGAACCATTTCTCAACATCGTCTTCAGTGACAAAGCCGTGGCGTTGTTTCTCAACCTTAGCCATTCCCAGGTGTGTGTACTTCAAGTCCCAGAATTCTACAGCTAGCACAGATAAATGAATAAAGACTCTGGGAACTGAAGTCCACGTATCTGGAAAACGCCAACGATGGGAAGCAACGATTAGACAAAGCGTGAAGACCGAGCAAACATAGAGTTAGGAAAGGTTAGACTCATTCATGGTTAGAACAAGTAAAAGCTGTTCTTGGCTTGTTGAGGAACCACCTAATTTTACGTGACTCCAATTTGTTTCCTCCCCTCCGTTCAGAGAATAGAGCTCCAATTTAATTCTCGCGATACTACAATAGTATTAAAGCCTCTTCAGAACCATCATGCTCAGCGTTTTCTTGAAATTTGGCGGGAAAGAGGTTGGCTTAACGATGGAGAAGTCTTTCTTACAGTCGCCGCCGGTGAAGGTCCTGGCTGCGCAGCTGAAGCGGTGCCGCCAAGTCCCTGGCGGCTCATGGTTGTTGGACCGGGAAGAGTACGGATGTCCGGCGTTACCCGTGTCTCTGGTCTGGATGCAGGGCAAAGTACTGGCCGTAGAGCAGGATGGTTCGACTGTGCGGTTGCTGGACGAGAGCGGCTCTTTCGTGGTTTCCGGCGTGGAGAGAGTCCCGAAGGGAAAACCTTGCCTCAGCCCTGGAAATTATGTGATGGTGATGGGCCTGGTGCAGGGTTGCATGCCAGAACCTGTCCTTCAAGCTGTGAAGATGACGGATCTTTCGGGCAATCCCCTGCACAGGACGATGTGGGAGTTGGAAGTGGAAGATTTGCAACGAAGCCTCCTCTCGTGAATGAAGTTGGCATGCCAAAATGGGAATCCTTTCCTGCACGTCTCGCAGTAACAAAACAAATGGGATGGAAATGCCTGCATTGTTTAGAAGGCGTGGATTAATTCCGGCTGGATTAGCTTGTGGAAAGTAATATTTTGGACTTGAGGGTACCTGGATTGTTGCAAAGATAAAATATCTATATTGAATATATTCATTGCCCCATTGTGGAGAATGCTCTTCTTTCTTCAGACTGGACTTCCATTCAAGGAGTATTGTGCTATAAAATTCCCTACAGACATCTGGCTTCAGCATTACTATTTTAACAGATATGCAAAGAGTACTCTTTTAAAATAATGATTCTATCCATCCGAATGACTTACAATTCTAGAATAAAACTGTTTTGATCATGGATAATGTTAATTTGAAGGCTTGATTTCAATGCGTAAGTCAGACTGAGAGGTAGGCCACATCCCAATATAGCGAGTTCAGAGAAACAATTGCATGATAAAGTTATACTATATCACAATAAAATATGCATTTATTACTGGAGTGTCTGGTTTAATGTTCTTGGATAGTGAATAACTAGAATCTTGATGACATATTTAATGGAAATAAAATATATTTTAAGGGTTATTTTTTAAAACTTTGCTCTTGGAACCTTTAATGGTGGAATTGTCCTGGAGTTTGAAAATAGATAGTGCCTCAGACATTTCACATTTTTGCCTTCCAACATGTTATTTTGATAATCTGAAAAGTGTAAAAAGCAACTGGTACTCTCATTATAATACAAAAAGTGTATTCTGCTTTGGCCAGCTATTTTTCGAGTCCCCTCTTTTGCAAGTTAGATTTATATTTAGTCTTTTAATTCAAGATAATCCAGATTTTGTGGAATTTCTTTGGTTTCTCAGAGTAATAGTGAATATAAACTTAAAAAGTTATACATTCTTGGACATTTAGAATATGCAATACTTGAAGGGGGCTTCTAGAATGTAGTTTTGTTCTAATCATTTAGATGTAAATAATTCACAAACAAGATTAATAGAATAGTATTCACTCTTAATAAGTATGGCATGAAAATTCTTTGCTGACTATTTTAAAGAACATCTTCATGTTTCATATCTCAATAAAGATTTTCAGACATCCAGGTGAGTCAGGGCAATTGTACTTCTTGTTGGTTCAAAACGATTTGCTGCTTATCCAAATAGCTTCATCACTCTGAGCAAGGGGGTTAGGGAGAACCCCATATATGTCTCCTGGACCTGTGTCTGAATACCACTTATTTCACTTTCAGAGGTGACTTCTACAAATAGAAATACAGCTGAGCTGTGGATTCCCCCATTGTTATCAAACTATTCATGGAAGAAGCACTAAAGCCCATGTCCCACTGCACCAAGGGATGCAAAGAGGATGCAAAACGGACAAAAAAGCTTGCCATCTGTTGGAAAACGCGATGCATCTGTTGTGTACTCATTGCATACGTGTTTCATACGCTCTATC
>BHFT01036751.1:0-13380 GCA_004320025.1 Laticauda laticaudata | reverse complement strand
CACATAAACAGAGGGGGGGGAGGGAGGGAGAGAGCTCTTGCAGGGATAATAATGTTTGTTGTTGCTGTTGATGTAGTGTAGTATGTTAATTCCAAGAAGGTGCAAAAATACATTTAAGGTGCCAGATTGCTTTACTTTAATTTTTGTACAAAACCTTATTGTACCTTCCATTTTCAGTAGTTGTAAATTGCTAATTTGAAAACGTTTAAAGCGGAATAGAAAAAGAATGGAATAATCGTAATGTAATAGAAAATTAAGTATGGGAATATGGTTAAGAAATGTTAATGATGTTTCAACGTTGTAATTGTTTTTAAGTTTTTAAACTTGGAAAAAACTGAATAAAGTTTATTTTTTTTAAAAAGAAATAGAATAGAATAAAAAAATTATTGTCACTTTAAATGTACTTTAGAGTGTACATTAAAATTAAATTTCATTGCATTCAGCTCTCAAAAGATAACCATTATACATATACCTACATACACACACATATATGACACAGAGAAACATCACAGTCTAGCTCAAATGTATACCACCTATACATGATGGAAAAAAAGAATCCTGCGAGTTTACCAGACAGGTTGCATAGGGAACAAAGCTGTTACATCATCTGGTAGTCCTGCTAGAAATACTATACTTCAAAACCTCCTCCCAAGGTGGAGCAACAGAAACAGACCGTAAAGTGCGTGTGTGGGGGTCTCTTAATGCTTCGAGCTCTAAGCACAAAGCGCTTGTAAGCAGCATCAGAAATAACGGGAAGCAAACTTCCTCTAATCCTCTCTGCTGTCCTCACCACTCTCTGTATGGGCCTTCCATCTGAGGTGCTGCTGCCACCAGACCAAATGGATGCAGTTTGTTAAAAAGCTCTCAACATCGGAAATTTGCTATGTCAGAAATGCAGGCTCTGGTTTTCATGGTTCACGAAGGATGATGTCTGAAGAGATCAAGTCAAATTGTTAGTACATTCTTCTTTGTAGGTTTGGGCTTTAGTGTGTGCCTGTGTGTGTCCAGATAACCCTTGTTTAGTAACTATTTCATTTAGCGACTGTTCACAGTTATGACAGTAATGAAAAGTAGCTTTGCAGCCTGTCTTCATATTTATGACTTGCAAACTTGTAAAGCCAAGGAAAGTTGAAGTAGGATAGTAAGAACAATCATACTTTTTACGTAATGATCCAGTTGCTGGTCCCAATTGTGCTTGATAAACAAAGTCTACCTCTATACTGAACTGTGTGAAAGAAAATTCCTGATTATTTCCAATTATTATTACAGATTAAAAGAAACATCTGTTTATTGGGACAGACCTCCTGCTGAGAGCCAGAAAATCTTTTTAAAGTAGGTATTCTGTTTTTGTTTTTCCTGCTTGCTGGCATGTAAACATGAATAGATTATATTGTATAAACTAGCATACAATTGAGTAAGGGTAGTGTAACAGTAATAACTTTCACCCCCTTCTGCAATTTTGGCCCTCATCTGCATGCATCTACTTATTTGTTTTTGGATGGGACCGTTCATGCTGTTTCTTTAAGAGGTGTTTGATTGCCTGCCTATGGTGCAGGAAAGCATTTTCTTTCTTTCTTTCTGGTTGTTGAAAAGATTTGTGGGTGAAATCCACAAGTTGCTTAGAATGGGGATATACCAAGACTGCGGAATTGTAAAATCAAATTAGGAAGAGGAATTGGAAGTGAACTGATGAGCAAGCATTTTAGCTTACTTGAGTTCAGCCGAGGTTGTTTTAATTTAGCCAAACTCCAGAAACCAGCAGATTTCAGTGGCATCTCCAGCTGGGTAGTATCAGAGACCAAGTTTTGTCTAGTGCTGGATAGTGTAGGAAATCCAATTTCTAGTCCTGCTTTGGACATGGAAGCCAACTGGGAGATTTTGGGCCAGTCACCCTCGCAGTGAAAAAGATGATGGCAAATCATTTATGAAGTTGTTAAGGTAAAGCATCTTTCATTGGCTGAAGTAAACTTTCAGAAGTGTATTTATTGTATTAAGTATGAAGGTGATGATTTGTGGTATTTTGTAAAATATTTATTTTATGAGCTCTAGATCAGGGGTCCCTAGCCCCTGGTCCATGGGATCTGCAACATGCTAGCAGTCAAGCCACACAAACAAGCCCTTCTACCATATGCAGGCAGCATGCAAAACCACACTCCTCTGGTCCATGGAAAAATCTCTCTCCATGGAATCGGTCCCTGGTGCCGAAAAGATTCAGGGCCGCTGCTCTAGATCATTTCTTTTGGATTGGTTTTCTAAGAAAAGTTACTCTGCATATTTTGCACTTGGCTGCTAAAGTGACACCAGATGAGGAACTGTATTAAAAATGATTCGGAATATGGCTTTACTGTGGTGCATTCTTGTTTTTGTGTGTGAGAGGGAGGGGCTTCTTTTCATTTTTGATAAATTGTGGGTTTGGGACTCAGCTCTTACTGTAAAGTGATGAAATATGCCCAGATTCAATTTATGGCAGCTTGCTGACCCACCCAAAAAGCAGTTATGACTCATTGGCTTGTCATTTTCTGCAATTGGAGAACTGCTGAATTATGTTTTCAATTTATGAGAAAGTCAGAAAATAACGAGCCAGAAACTTAATTTCCATTGAAAAAATGTTTTTTTTCATCTCTGTCAGTTGTATTTAACCCTGCTTATAGAAATTTGTTTCGTTTGAGATTATTGTTGAAAACAAGTCAGGAAGGCTTTTAGCAATGTGCTTTCTTTGGCCTTCTTTGTGTTATCATGCACAGCAGTTTACTTTGGATAAATAACTTGTAGAGTGAAGTACAGCAGTCCTTTTCTCAAGCTTAGTGACAGAAGACACACTCTGGATTCTATTCATGACTACTCTGGTAAAATGCAGAAAAGCAAACAACAAACAGCATGGTAAGCATTTTAAAACAGGCTCTTCAACCCTTGTCCAGAAATGGCCATGTAAGCAAGCAAAGCCCCATCCACAGGATGCGAACAACACACAGAACCATGCCCCCCCCCCCAGTTNCCCCCCCCCCCCCAGTTCACAGAAAAATCTTTCTCCACGGAACCGGTCCCTGGTACCCAAAAAGTTGGGTGCCACTGTTTAGAGCTGTGATGGTGCAATGGTTAGAATGCAGTACTGCAGACTAATTGTGTTGTCTGCTAGTTGCCAGCAGTTGGGCAGTTCGAGTCTCACCAGGCTCAAGGTTGACTCAGCTTTCCATCCTTCTGAGGTGGGTAAAATGAGGACCCAGATTATCTGGGGGCGAGAGGCTGACTCTGTAAACCGCTTAGAGAGGGCTGTAAAGCACTGAAGCGGTATATAAACCTCAGCACTATTGCTATTTGCAATTAAATTAAATTCTTGATCTTGCATTTTGATCTTATATATAAGAGTTCAGTATTGTATGAATGTTAGAATAAGTCCAGCCTTTGAATAATGTTTGATTTTCTTACAGTTTCTGAAGTTCCTAAATCTTGATATTTGCATAGACATTTCTTCTTTATTGATATGCCTTTCTGTTTTCAAAAGATTATATGGAGTCAAGGAACAATTTGCCTTCCCCACTGCAGGCCCCCGCCCATCGTCCCAAGATAGCGGGTTCTACAATGTGGGTCCTTCCTTAGCTACGGCTCTGGCAGTTCCCCCAGTAGACGCCCCAGTTGTGGCCTCCTTCTCCTGAAGCACTCCAACTGAGCCTTGACCCATTTGTTGTTGAAACAAAAGACAAAAGGAAAGTCCTTTCATCAACAGGAAAGAGGGCAGACTTCCGCACTACCCCATACCGGCCTCCCTCATTCAGGTTTGAAAACGCTTCTCACTTCTCCAGACCTTAGAGAGCGTATTCTCAGCATCAAGATCAACGCCATGAGACTACCGGCAGACAACAAGCTGTGGGTAAATGGCCCTTTTGTGGGGGAGGGGGTCATTCCTTCCATCGTTCTAAATAATCTCTCATTCTCCCCTTTCATCAGAGATCGTCTGGCCTCCTTTGCTTCCAGATGGGAGGAGTCAATGACAGACACCTGGGTACTCAATACCGTAAGGTCGGGGTTACAATTAGAATTTCTGTCACCATCCCCAGAAAAATTTCTACTCTGCCCCGTTTCCCGAGATAGTTCACGAAGAGCACTTATGGAATCGGCTATTAGTCACCTGGTCGATATAAGGGCCATTCAACCAGTCCCTGAATTACAACATGGACGTGGGCTTTATTCTCAGCTTTTCTTGGTCTCTAAGGCCTTGGGGGGGGGGGGTGGCGAGCGCATTCTCGACCTAAATTTTGAATGAGTTTATCCATCTAGGCGCGTTCAAACATGCAGACTCTGCATATTTGAGAGTGGTTCGGGAGGTGATCTCTCCTTCCACTGCCTCATGGGAGGCTTACCTCACATCCCCATCTCTGGCCTCATAGCGTTCTATCTGTCGGTTCTCCGTTTGTTACCACAGAATTCCAACTTCCCAATATCTGAGTCTTTCTTCTCGGGCTCTTGTTTTGCCCAAGAGCTTCAAGAAAGCTTACGGGGCATTGTGGTTCGCGTCCGTCTGTTCAAGTGAGGATCCAATGACTACTGTGACATATCATGATTGTTGTCTCACACCCATTGACCATCAGACCTTCAACACATCTCTCATGTGCCTCCAAGTCCATGGTTCTTCCATCACCTCCAAGAAATGCCATCTTTTTCCAACAACCAGATTGCTCCAATCTGGGAGCCAACATAAGATTACTCTGCCAAGTTTTTCTGTCTCCAGCCCGACGGGCGAGCGCTTATAGTTCGGAGATCATTCGACAGGTCAACGTCAACACATCTGTTTCCTGTTACTGTTGTCCTAATTTTGGGCAAAATGATCTCATGCAATAGGCATAGTTTCGCATGGTGCAAGGCTATGATCACTGGGCTCTGACTAACAATTGGTTCTCGCTCCCGCTTTCAATGAGTAGGAAAAAGCCAGCACCTTCTGGCAAAGTCCTGACTCCATCTAGAGGCCACACGTTCTTCCCAAGTGGTGTTTCCCACCTCTTGAAGGTCCCGTTCAAGGACCGACAGAACTGACTATCTAGCCACAATGCAAGTCTCTGGGTTGCGGAGACCAATGGAGGGTCTCAATGGCTCAAGGGATCTGTCCAGTTAGACAGGACTGGGCCCATAAACTGAACAAGAAATCAGAGCCCATCTTCACTGAGCCTGAACATTTCCAGGTGACAAGATAGTAGGGGTCCAGTGCTGATAGTGTTGTAACAGACACATGTACGGGCTACAAAGGCAAAGCACGTCAACAGCAGGGGGACAAGGTCTTCAGCGGCCTCATGAGGGAAGGCGAAAGGTTGGGGGAGGTGGGCAGAGAGACATCTGCGTAGTCCTATAACAGCAACCACATCTCAGGAGTCAAACACTCCCAGGCTGATTGGCTGAGCAGGACCCAGTCGACCCTGCAGAAGGTCCCTTCCCCGTCCATTTTCAGGGATCTCTCCTTCATGCCGGTTCAGACCTGGAGGTAGACCTCTTCAGCTCTCCCAAAATGCTCAAGTAAACAGATTTTTTCACCAGGTTTCCTTGTCAGGGAGCTGGAGGGACGCCAAATGCATTCGGAAGGGCTAATGGCCTCAGTTCTATAGAACCTGTAGCTGCCAAGAGCAGTTGAAGCCAAGACCGGTTTGGGTTTGGCCCACTCGCCTGCCCTGGTGCTCAAGGCTGTGTCCTTTGTTCCTGCTTTTCCCTCCTCAGCCTGCTTTGCATGGCAGCAGCTGAGGTTTGAAAAAAGCAGGAAACAAGGATTTTCAAAATGCTGGTGCACCTGAGGCGAGCATTTGTTCAGCTGTCCAGGTGGCACAGCTGAGATTTCCTTGCAAACACTAACACCGATTGTCCCGCAGTTTCGGAGAACCAGCAAATTGCTTCCATTGCTGGCCCTCCCCTCCCCACTCTACCTTTGCGCTGCAAGCCATCCAACATGCCCTGGCTTGGGTAAGGTTGCTATTTTTTCCTTTTTTTCCCCTGACCATAAGCTGTTCTGCTTGTGAGAGATTTAGATTAGATTAGAAAAGCAGCGAGTCCTTTGATTTCTTGCTTCCGTCGCTAATCTAAAAGAGAGCCCAACCTTCCTTAGGACTGAAGCTTTTCATTGCAAGACTCCAGTTAACCGATTGCTTGAGCAGATAGACATAGATCTCAAAGTTAATTCTGTGATTCTGTGAGCCACTCAGTCTGCCTGCCTGCTTTGCCTGTTTTGGGTAGTTGCCCTTTTTTTTGAAAAAAAAATCAATATTTCACAAAATATTTATAATATTTACATACAAGCCATGTCCAGCCAGTCACATGACCACCAAGTCACACCCACAAATTAGGCCACACCCACAGAACCGGTTGTTAAGACATTTGAATCCCACTCCTTTATCCAACCCTGGCAACTTTAAAACCTGTGGATTTCAATTCCCAGAATTTCGCAGCCATCATGGTCCACAAGCCTTAAAGTTGCCAAGATTGGACACTTCTGCTTTAGGCTATTTATATTTGGATAGAGCATGTATTTGGACTTAAATTTACATTTTTATGACTATTGTTTTCTAGGAATCCCCTAGGTAGGCTCTGCTCAAGTGTTCCATTGAAATGTTAAAAGCTCTGATTTGATAAGAATTGAGTGATATTCACCCATAATAGTATGAGACATGGAATAAGGACGGTGCTTTTAAGAGCCTGGATTTAGCTTTGCAGACACTGGTACTGATAACAGGATTTAAATTCCCCTCTGACTAGTATGACAAACATTTTAGTTACAACCACTCAACAAAGGAGTAGGGGGGAAATAATTCATCCTCCTATAAATAAGATGCTTACCAGTTTTTCCGCATAGAATTTTTTATAATGCTGCTAAAGAATTGCCGCTGAGCATTTCCTTTTGGCTTCATCATGGGAAGGAAATCATCAAAACCGGGAAATCTTGGAGGAATGTTTGATATTCAGTTCCCCACAAAGCAAGTTTGTTGTTGTTGTTAGTCACAAACTCGTGTCTGACCCATCGCGACCCCATGGACAATGTTCCCCCAGGCTTTCCTGTCTTCTACCATCCCCTGGAGTCCAATTAAGCTCATGCTTTTGTGACTCCATCCAGTCTACTCATTCTCTGCCATCCCCTCCTTCTTTTACCCTCAACTGTTCCCAGCATTAGGTTCTTCTCCAGGGAGTCGTTCCTTCTCATTAGGTGGCCTAAGTCTTTGAGTTTCATCTTCAGGATCTGGCCTTCTAAAGAACAGTCAGGGTTGATTCCTCTAGGACTGACCAATTGGATCGCCTTGCAGTTCAAGGGACTCACAGGAGTCTTCTCTAGCACCAGAGTTCAAAGGTCTCTGTTCTTTGGCCCTTGGCCTTCCTTATGGTCCAACTTTCACAGCCATACATTGCAACTGGGAAAACCGTAGCCATGACTATATGCACTTCTGTTGGCAGCAAGTTTAGACAGTTTTAAAGTCTGGCTTTGACACATTGTGGTCTATCTGGCCTTTAGGTGAGGGTGAACTTTCAGATAAGATAAAATAACTTGTCAAACAGAAGCTGTCAGTTTGTTAAACGTTGGAGAAACTTATTTTTATTTCTTTGCTGCCTGATTCCTAGCAACTATGGGGAGCAAATACCAGTGGGATGGAGGACATTCGAAGTTTGGAGAGAAACTCATTCTAGAAGTATAAGGTATGGAGTGGTATAAGAAATAATTCAAATAACCCTAATCATGAGAGCTGAAGAAACTTCTTGGATGAGAAGAGAAACGTCTTCAAAGAAAAAAATCAGAAATTGAAAGTGCACCTTTGGGACAAGCATGACCTGGATGATGGATAATCTCCATAGACAACTCTGACAATGATAAGTCTTTGAAATCAAATTAGTAGCTTTGCAACTAAGTATGTTATTCTGCAGTAAGTAGTTAAGTATATTGTCCTAGGATTGCTTGACAGCTGTGGAGGACACTATGCTGCCTTGGGAAATGGCACAATTATTTTAAGGAATGGCATTCAGCTGCCACTTTTGTGTCTCTGCATTGTCCAAAGCAGCTTTTGCCTTTGAATCCAAAGTGCTATAAAAAACAAGAGGTGAAAAATTTGAAATTTTTGGACATAGGAAACAGGTGGGGATATGCAAATCTTAATGATCTGGAGCATTTGAAGTCTCCCCTCAGCCATGCTTAATTCATTGCTTTTCAGAAGTGGCATTGATTATTTATAGGTTTCCAGATCCAGTTCAAAGTACTGGTGTTAACCTATGAAACCTACATTTTGTCTTCTGTATATTTGTAGGACCATATTTCCCAACCATATTCTGTTCTTGTTAATGTAAGTTGCTTGAGAAGGGGATGCCAAGGGTCCCCACTCCACATTAGCTGGGAGCAGAGCCAACCTTTTTCAGTGGCAGTTCCCATGTTATGGAACAGCCTGTCTCTTAAGATATGTGAGGTCCCAAATCTTTCAGCCTTATAAAAAGCATTCTGAAGATCAAACTGAAACTAACAATTAGAGATTTGATGATAATTAACAATTAGATGATATTTTGTTCGCTGAGGGAAAGAAGAAAACATACGAGCTCATTTAGAAAGTAAAAATGAAAATTGAAAATATGTATTAATTTCACTCAAATCACCAGAAGAGCAAGAATCAGAACTTTATCTCTCTCTTTATCTTTATTTAACTGAAGTGTAAAAGAGGAAGAGGAGGTTAGACATATTGTGTGCTGGAGAAGTAAAGAGAAGATTAATCGAAAGGATTAGTTAGAAATTAAAAAGCAATGGATAACTTAGAAAAAAGTAGTTGAATGACAACAAATACCAGTATAGTTCAGCACTGAGAAGCTGAAGAAGCTTCTTGGATAAGAAGTAAAACATCTTCAAAGAAAACCAAAAAGTCCAGTTCCTTCTTGAAAAAGCGTCTTTGGGACAACCATGACCTGGATGACGAAGAATGTCCTTAGACATTTGGATAATGGAATAGAAAAAACAGTTATACCTGGCACGGTTGAAAGAAGTAGAATAATGAGAAAACAAGACAGGGATCAAAAAAAAAATTAGTAGAATGTCCTTGAAGAAGAATTGTAATATTGCTGGAAATGAAGCTATTTGTCTAGTGACCATTCAAAGTTACAATGGCACCAAAAAAAGTTATTTATGTCCAGTCACTTACGACTGTTGCAGCATTCCCATGATCACGTGTTCTAAATTTGGGTGCTTGGTGGTAACTGGCATGTATTGAAGACAGTTGAAGATGTTGGTGTCAGGTTCCGCTAACCACGAATGGAGAATAAACTACCAACAAACCGGTTTCTTTGCGGAATTCGTTTATCTTTGTTGCAGTACTTGTGGTACTGACTGACCAGTATGAAGCAAATATAGTTAGGGCTATCTGCCTAGTGCTCCCCGCCACCTTTTAAAGTTACCCGTGTAACCCTGAGTCCCACCCATCCCGATGACGTGCGCTGCCCATCCCCTGCTGTAGACCACATGCTCCTCCTCTCAGCTGCTGTAGCGCCGCCTCTCAGCTGCTGTAGGTCATCTATCAGCTATTGTAGTGCCATCTCTCAGCTGGTTAGGCCAGGCATCTCAACTGTTGCAGGGCTGTCCCTGTTTTTCTGATGGTGGCAGTTTCATGCTGAGCATCTCTCAGCTGTTTCCAGCCACCCCCGACTTCCCGATCACGGCAGCTCTGGCTCCAACGTGGTCACCATGCGATGTAGGACGCCATAGCAGCCACGCCCAGCAGGTACGGAATGCAGCAGTGTTATGGCCACATGGTTCAGACCACCCGTTTCCCCCACCCTCCTAAATGGCAGCCCTGTGTAACCCAGGTTTGATATGCATCCCCCCACCACGGAGATGGCACTTGTCAGACAAAAGGCACAACGAAATATGTCCTTGGTATTTTAGATCCCAGATATAAAAATCCAAAGTGAGCTTGAAAATGTAGGTGATGCTTGGTGAATGTTTGAGAGAGAAGATGAGCATGATTTAGAACAGTATCGAGTTTCATATTTTGCAAAAATACAACTATTTACATTTCCACTGAATTAATTATTCATCTGCCCAAACCTTTGATTTAAATATTTAAATCATGTCAAGTTAAATTTAATCTGTATGAAAAATTTATGAACTACATTTTTTGAGTATATATTCAACTTCCTTTTTAATTTTGTAAATGTTAAAATACTAGTACACTATTGTTTAAGAGAATAAATCAGTGATCTAGCTATACAAATAGAATCACTTCTAGTTGTACTGGGGTTTCTGTGGTTTTTGTTATTTGTTAATTTCTTAGTTTTGCATAAGAAATCCAATAACACATTATTTGGTTCAGACCGGACAGTACAAGCTAAATAATATTAGGAGGATGAGTACTATAACCTCAAAGTGTAGATCTGTTGTAGGAGTCTAGAAATATGTGTGTTGGTGTGTTAGAGGTTGAATTGCTCCAGGCTTTCCAGGGTTGAACTATGTTCTACCTAACAAATTGGGAATTTAGCAATTTTTCAGTTTCAGTAGCTCTACAAAGTTGTGTTCTTTAGTATGGGTTGAAGGATCTTCTAAGAATAAGCAGTTTTTAAAATAAAAGAATGAAGCATGCCTCTATAACGGTTAAACTTGTACTGGCTTTGCCCTGTTCCCTCTTATCATTAAAGGTGCGTAAATTGTTTTTGAAGCAAGGGTGTGTTTTGATTTCTGCCTACTGTGAAATTTGAGAACTCCTGGGTATTTAGAGAGTTGACAGGAGGAGCCCAGAGCAGCAGACATAGCTACAACAAGGGAATTAAGCGCCACTTCTTTCACTTGAGGCTTTAATCCTCTGCAAGGGGAAATGCAGGTTCTTGGATTTCTAAATTGTGCAAGTAGTGGTACGTATTCATATTTCTTGGATGACTGAGGGGTGATCAAGTAATTTGTGGGAAAGAGTACCGGCTGATTGTGGGGAAATTTTTGATGAAAATGAAAGTTCCATTTGTTTTTCAAATGTCTAGTTTCTAACTTGTAGTGAAAGCTGAATAACAGGGAAGTAGTAGCATAAAGAAGACTTTATCTGAAGCTCCTCACATTCCTCGTTTAGTCCCAGAATCATTTCTTTCATCTATGTTTAATTGATTTTTGTAATAATTAAAACTGTAATCTTGCAAAACTGTACACTGTTGTTAGGGTTATGGTGCGTGAATACCAGATTCACGGTACGGATGAGCCCTCTTATCTGTGTAAGTAGTGGCTGGATATTTCCATATAAAGAAACCTTTATTCCTCCCATTTTTAAAATAGTGTTTTAGACAAGGTGTGCTTTTCCTGTTCTGTCTAATACTTGTAGAACAGAACTGGGGAGGATGTAAGGAGCTAATTTATTCTTGTTTTTCCCCCCGTAGCCTATATTTGTAACAGCAACTGATGTGTCTATTCCTGTCTGCTAATTGTTGTTAGAAGTATACTTTTCAAAATATTGTTTAGAATGTCGACAGCATTTGTCTAATCAGTTCAACTCCCACCCACCCCCTTAATATCATTGCAGTGTCGTCTTTTCCCTATCTTGTTTTAGCTACCGCCATGCATGGCTTTTTCACCACCCAAATATACTGGTTATAGTCTGGACAAGGAGCACCAGAAGCTAGCAACAAAACAGTTGTAAACAGAACAACTTGTATCTCCATAAACAATTTTTTTAATTTGCAAAATATTTCTCACACCTTAGAATATTGTCTTAAAATAATTTACAAATTTATCTATTTGGTTAGCGATCATCTGTAATCGCGTCATTATATTTAACCAATATGGTAACTTAACATCTTGGACCAAGACCGTAGAATACTGACATTTGGAGTGACTGATTAGCAGATGTTGAAATGTGTATGAACATGTTTGTGGTCTAATTGTTTGGTAAATGTTTCTAAGAAGAGCTTTTTCTCTTGCCAAAAAATAATCACTGGTAACTCAAGGTGATAATTGCTACCTTCTTAATTGTACTGCCTTTGGACAGTTCATCTAAACAGAATAAATTTATTGGGATGTTATAAGAAGTTTATCTTCAGCATAGCAATTTACTTCTAGTTGATGTCTAAATTTGTGTCAAAAAACACTGAAAAATGATGACTTTTTTGGTAATTAAAACTCTGGGAAGGAATTTCTACCTACATATTCTCAATAATACTATTTCTATAAATATTTGATTCATTTCATGTGTGTAGGCTATTTTCTTTTAGAGGAAGAAATAGAAATTATATAATTAAAATTACTCATGTATGTTTATTCCATCTGTAAGATATTAACTTCAGTTTGAAGAACCATATCCAAGGCATTGATGCAATAGATGTCCCCAAATAATAAAATCAAAGGGAAAAAAGACACACAATTGGTCAAAACTTGTGGGATACTTGTATCATTACCCAACTAGTTCAAAAATCATATAAAGAATTACTGAAAAGTTTGTCTGATTTGCTACAGAATGTTGTATTATCAAACAAAATGGACTGACTCATTATTAATGCTTACCGATGGTTTTCAAATCTATTTTAATTCTTTGTGTCCCCTTGCTATTTAATTGTTTTCAGTGTTTATTGCTGAAGACCTGAAGTGTGCATTTAATATCCTAATTCAAAAGCATTATCTATGTTTTATTTATTTTAAAATAGGTTCTTACCCTCCCAATAGCAGAATCTTAAGAATTATAGTTTAATATATAACAGAGGAATATTAATTGCATATTCAGGGAATATTTAACTTTTGAGTTTTTT
Source organism: Laticauda laticaudata (assembly GCA_004320025.1). Taxonomy (NCBI): domain Eukaryota; kingdom Metazoa; phylum Chordata; class Lepidosauria; order Squamata; family Elapidae; genus Laticauda; species Laticauda laticaudata. The sequence continues at coordinate 669 of BHFT01036751.1, read as the reverse complement.
TTATTGTAGAGCTGTAATTTTCATGTAATACAGTTCTATTTATGTAATAAAATAATCCTATTAAAACTCAAACCCAAAACTCAAACCATAATGTTCGCAGATTTAGAGGACTTGTTTATTATGGGGTTTAAAGACATTGGACCACAGATTTTGAGCTGTGGTCCTTTCTTAGGTGTGAAGTCAACTGGCTGACTTTGGACCAGCTCTCCCTCTCTCAGTTGTAAGAAGAAGCCATTTCCAAAAATGTTGCCAAGAAAACTGACAGGGCATATCCACATAGTTGCTAGAGCTGATTGGGGTGGGGGAAAAAGAGTGAAAGTTTTGAATAACTATCAAACATTCCCAGTGCTTGTCATTGATGATGTTGTATAGGAGAGAATTCATAGTATGGCCAGGATGACTACAAACCAGGCATAACTATGGCCATGTTGGTAGTAGTGGATGAATGTTGAAATCTAGAACATTAGGAAGCCAATAGGTTAAAAAGAGTAATCTTAAACATGTTTTTATGCTTTCTTTTAAGTCAGATTTGAAATGGGACTTCCTTTAGCCTAAATAGGACTGATCATATAAAATCAATACTGATACAGATACAGATAATCAGAGTTGGAAGGGACCTTATAGGTCATCTAGTCCAACCCCCCGCCCAAGCGGGAGACCCTACACCAT
>BHFT01036750.1:0-19873 GCA_004320025.1 Laticauda laticaudata | reverse complement strand
AGTCAACCTAACAACTCATTTCATAAATGAAGCAAGGCACTGGAATCCTCCTCCCTCGCTCCTTCTCCCTTTACCACAGAACCACCCTCCCCCTCTGCCCCCTTGATTAGATAAAATGACTGATAATTTACCAGGCTGATCAGATACTCATACTGAGAAGGGTGAAGCTCTTATTTGGAGTACTAACAATGTGCGATTAAGGTTTCCAGATATTCAGTGCTTGATTACTGCCATTAAAGGGGGGGGGGAATCCCCCCAAAAAAAGGGAGCCTTGGCAAAAAAGAATTACAGTGGGAACCATGCATATATGAAACATAAACATGGAAAGTTGGGGACTTCGGTTTGCAAGGCTCGGCCGGCGGCAGGAACTCGCCAATGTGTGGCATTTTCTGCTCGCGCTCGGTCACTGGAGTGCCCCGAGCCAACCAGGCTTCGGGGCTATAGCTACCCCTAAGAGGGTAGCCTTGAGACAGGCAGACCCCTAGCAGGGTCGGGATTCGCAACCCCCCTCCTCACTGGCTTAACTCCCTTTTCGAAAGCGTCGTAGAGCGGCCGGTTCCAGAACGCTTGCCGCCACAAAGAACCATTTCATCCGGAAGAACGTGCAGGAAGGAAGCTGAGAAGTGAAAGTTTATGGCTGACCTGGATGCAGAAACAACAGTCCAAGGTATCTGGAATTTTAAATTTGGGCGAAAAGATACAGCACCCCTAAGAAGATCTAGAAAGGCAGCAAATAAAGTGAAAAAGGGAAAGTTTGTTTTTTCTCACTCTCTTCCTTATGAGGTGGACAGCAGATGAATGAGGAAATTTTGGAAAAACCCATTTTGGCATCAGCAGCGTAATCAAACTGGCCAAAATGTAAAAGCCAAAGGGGACAATAAACGATTGCTGAACACTGGAAAAAACTTTTTTTTTATGCTGTAAGTGGTAAGGGAAGAGGATAAGAATTAAGAATTTTTTAAGGCCCGGTCCCACTGCACTTACGGATGCAAACGAGGATGTAAAAACGTTAAAAAAGCTTTGCATCCGTTGGAAAACGCTAATGCATTTCTTGTTGTGTACTCATTGCATATGTGTTACATACGCTCTATCCTGTGACCATCCATCCACTTTCATCCACGCCAACGAAGTTTTTGAGCTGCACAAGACTTTGTGAACGGATGAACTTTCCGCCGTGTCGATGTAAATCCACGACTATACGGAGCAACAAACTTCTATGTCATTATCATCCTTAAAGCGTCCGCTGCATATCCTTCTGCATCCTATTGGCATCCTTGCACTTACATCCGCTGCAGCTGAAACTCTAGGAAAGAGGGAGGAAAGAAAGGAATACATGGAACGTTTATACATCGTTTAGTAGCACAGCATAGAAAGATGCGCAGTGAACAGTTGCATCCGATATACATCAGCGGGCATCCCTTGTTTCCTTTTCAGGCGTACGTGATGCATCCGCTTCATCCGCTATGCGGTCTGGCTTCGCAATTATCCCCCATAACCCCTTCGGATGGTGTCATCCCCTTCCATCCGCTTCATCCACTAGTAGCTTCTGTATGAACATCCATTTAAACATCCCCGCTATATAGCATACCCAACGCTCCGTTTCTTTTCCGTTCTGTTTATCAAAATTTTCACCACAAATCGGGAGCCACCCCCAAATTTTACTATCTGCTTGTCCTTTATGCATACATTTTTCGTCATCGGCCAGGGGGTGAGTGGGCCTTAAGATTTGGCTGAGAGGAGATTGGCATTGGGAATTTAAGAGACCTTAGAACAAAACCACAACAGACTTCTTAAAGATACATTATTAACTGGAACTTTGTAACTGAATTACAACCCCAGGAAGAGGAAGTGAAAAAGAAGAAAGTGTTAAATGAAAAGCTAGTGTGTATTTGGATTGCTTAGGTGACTTTCCGACTTTTGGAAATTCTGTATTGAAATGATTAAATCGTTTGGGTTGGTTTAAAAATTTTTTACATGGCATACTTGTGGATGAACTTGAAAATGGAATTTATAAAATATTAAGAAGAGAACAAGAAGGAAGGGCTCTTTTGGCTCCTTTTTTCATTTAGAAATTGGTGATTTCTACGTATGAGAAACTACAGAACAAAGCAATTGGGATGAAGAAAGAAGGCCAGTCTTTAATGCACAAGCAACTTTATCTGGGAAGAAAGGAAAGGGAGGGAAATGAGAATGTGAGAATTTAAGACTTAAAAAAAACAACCAAAAAAGGGAAAAATAAGTGAAAAGTGGACACAACATTCAGAAAAGAACAGAAGAGGAATAAGAACGGGGTGGGAGGATTAAGAGACAAGGGGGTAAAAAGGGAGAGGGACAAGCAAGAGAAAGAAGGGAAGAGAAGCTACAAAGGTTTTGGAAACAAGATGTAAAGAAAAGATTTATTTAGAGATAATGGGTAAAAATATAACTGAAAAGAGATTCTGCAAAGGGTACATTATGACTGGTATTGTATTTTTTTTGAAAATTAAGGTTAGAAAATTGAACACATAATGAATTATAAAATGGGATAAAAATATGTTAATGTAATTTAGCGAAATTTTTTTTTGAATAAAATAAAAAGGGAAATGAAATTGAGAGAAAATTGAACTAAAAGGAATGGGCAACATTGTCATTACATAATATTTTTATATATAAGTGAAAATGGGGTTGAAGTAAAAGCAAAATCTCTAAGTGTTCCCATAGAAGCATGATACTTATTTGGAAAGAGAATGTGTAAAAATGTTTTAAGACTAAAATGGAATATCAATCTTAACGATATAATTTCAATTGCTATGGATTGTTGTTTAATTATATGTTTAATATATTTTTCCTATTTTTAAAATTATTGAGTGATAGCTTAGATGTACGACGCAAGAATCCAAATGAAAAATTATTGTATTATTTTTTAAGTGGTAAACTTAGGGAAAGATATAAGGCGTCATACTCTAATCAGTGATTACACAAGAAATTTTGTGTTAATGAGAAAAAGATTAATTGAATGCTGAAACAGGACAAAGGATATAGTATAATGATCTTAAATTGAAATGATAATAAATAAAATAGGAATTAAGAGAGTTGAAAAGATGGGGAGCAAGCTATATAGAAATTGTTAAAAATGGGATAATAAGATATGGAATGCTATATAAGGAAGCATGAACTTGAATTTATGTCGTTACAAAAAGATTGTAACCGGGATCAAACTGGCTTTCAAAAAGATGTTTTATGTTCTTTATGTTTTGTGTTTTGTTTGTATATGTTTGTTTTTTAAAAAATTAATAAAATTCTTTCAAAAAAACAAAACAAAACATGGAAAAGTTGAACAGTGAAAGATGAAATTAATCAGCAGTGACATCTTAGATACCACAAAACTGAAACAGGCTGGAATTGTGAACTTTCAATCAGTATATCATGTTTACTATTCAGGACATTAAAAAAGGCTTCGCTTTCATAATTATGAAGGATATAGCAGAGACAATATTGGGATATAATGACTAAAAGAATACAAAGTAGACTTCATAAACAAGTCTTTAATGTGATATTCTCCAAGTTTATGTTCCAACTACTGATGCAGAAAAAGAGGAGACTAATGAGTTTTATGGTCAAGTTGAATTTGAAATCAATAGAACATGTAAACAAGATGTGCTGCCTTTGACGAGAGACTGAAATGCCAAAATTTGAATCAGTGAGGAAAACGTGGCTGGAGTTAGAAAATAGAAATTAAGGAGAATGATTTACCAATTTCTGGCAATCCAATGATATCTTTATTGATAACATTGTTTAAATGAAATTGACACTTATATACATGGAATAGATCACAAACTGCAAATTACACAGAGAAGAACAAAGCCAATCAACTTCCACAATATGAATTTGAGCTCACCATTTTCAAGAACATTAGGAATTGCTATGAAGTCCCAAACCTAATGGGAAAAAAATTAGAGGAAATATGGATTGAAATCAAATAAATCGTTTAGGATAAGGCTGAAGAGACTTAACATTTTCTTCATCTCCAGTTTGCTTCCCTATGATAGAAAGTTTTTTGACTCCTGAGCAGTTAATCTGTCTTGAATTTGCTTCTCTTGTATAGTTAAAATATTGATCTGTGGTTTTAGAATAGCATTTTTATATAAAAATCTTATAAGACATCAGGAGTCATTTTTCTTCTTTTGCAAATGTGGAATTTATCCTGAAAATGTGTTAATATTTGGAAAATCCCTGCATCAAAGCTTTAAGGTGTCTTTCAAAATATCCTTTTTTGAACTCTTCTGAAATGCCTCTGAATTTTAATTGATGAAATTTCAGTTTATCCTTTCTATTTTCTGGCATTTTTGCTCTTAGACTTCCAACTGTAAGATTTTCTTTTTTTCCTTTTAATTATTTGTGTAACTTGAATATTCATTGCAGTGTTCCTAATCTCTGTTTTTAAATCTATTCTCATATCTTTGTTTTCTATTTTTAAATCAAGTTCCATGTCCTCCATTATATTCATCCCTGTTTCTGGTATTTAAAGTTTTCATTCAAGTCCTGATATTTCGATAATGAGATGGGCAGCATATAAATTTAATAAATAAATATTTGGGTTGCTAGTTTCTTGAACATTTGATTGAGCATGTTTTGAGTCTGATTCTTCTTTTCATTGCCTTTCTTCTTTCTTCCTTGTCTCCCTTCTTTCTTTGTTATAAAATACCTTCCATAACAGTATTTACTTAGTAGATCTCTATATCCAACCCCTATTGTTTTCAGGTTTTAAGTAAAATGGTAAGTTCTTATTCTGATTTTTTTATAATTTGTTTACCAACTTCCAATAAATATTCCATTGTAAAACTTCTAGAGTATTTCTATCTCATCTCTCTGCCAGTAATCAGTCTTTCTACATTTTATATAGAAAAATAAGAGAAATAGCTGAAATAAGACACTGCTTTGTTATGTAAATGCTCAAAGGCAGCTTACATCTAGTTTGTTGTTCAATTGTCATTATTTTCTATCAATCGCAGGCATTCACAGAAGTAAATCTAACTGCTACTTGAGCTCAGTGGAATCTGTTTCCCCAGTATTTTCAGTTCTGGAGCACATCTTAGTTCTGGAGTGCATTCTTTTTTAAAGAAAAGTTTGTCTCACCATAATACTGCTGTTGTGCTGCAATCAATTATCTTCTCTTCTCTTTTTATTCCAGCATCGGAACTGTTATATAAAGTAGTCAAAATAATTGTATTTATAAAGTTTAATGAAGGAAAATAGTTGGCATTATAAAATCCAACAGAGGGGAATGGAAATTCAGTGGTTGATTGATTGGAGATTATTTACATCTTTCTGTCAAAGAAAAGGGGGGGGGGAAGTATATGCTTGCATGGGAGTTGGCAATGTGTAGCATTGGAAATTGACATTGAAAAAATGTACCTGTATGGGTGCTAGTTAATGAAAAATATGGGCTGTGTGAGACCAGAAATCCCCTGGCTATGCTTTCTTAGATTAACCTATTAACCTTAAGAATCTGAGTAATAAAAATACCACAGACTTCAAAGTAGGGAGAAGATTCCTGTCAGGAAGCCATCATTGTCCCTTTAAACTGCAGTATTAAACCAAAATAAATTGCAAACAAAATGGGGGGGGGCATTAATCATTAAACCTATATGGAATTATTTTAGTAAAAGGACAATTTTCAACAAGATCTGAACATATAAAGCTGATGTTGTTTACAAGAAACACATAAAACAACACTACATCACTTCATTAAAACAGAAAAACTTACATCAAGAATACATAGCATCTGGAAAAAAACAGAATATTTTTATAATCATCTTCTTAAGAATTATTAAAAAAACAAAATAAGATAATGGACAAATTTTAATCTTGAAACTGAAAAAAGACAAAAATTTAATTCAGAAAATTGTATGAAAATAATATTTATATCCTAATAGAAACCACAGAGGGTATAATAATCATTGTTAAAAATATGAATAGAATGCTACATTTTAATTTAGTCAAATCAGCTAAAAGGAAAAGAAAGAAGGAAAGCTCCAAGAAAGCTCCTCCAATATACGGTCACAAGGGAAGCAGCATATGTAATCCAAATGCGTGCGCGGTATGCATGCACACACACACACACGGAATAACCCAAAGAAACTTCACTCTTCCAAATTTCTTTATTGAATGTGGACTATATTGACAGAGTGGATAAGGAAGTGCATAGGGAAGTGAAATGATATACATAGAGCAGGCAGATTATATTCCAAAGAGGAAGATGATGAACAAATTTATTATAAACGCACTAGGATATATCAACATCAACATTAAAAAGACAGAAATATTTTCAGATGTGAATAAAGCCTTCAGCAATTGGGAATCAGTTTTCTGGGAATGTTCTAGGCTGAATGAACTCCAGTGAAGAATTCAAAACTTTGGTGGAGAGCATATATCAACAGCAAGCAGTGGCAATTGCAACACTCTCTGAAAACTTCTCAATAGGTAAAGATGCATTGGCAGTGAGGTCCACTTTCCCTTTTACTATTTGTAGCCTTTTTGGAAATCCTAGTAAACATGATCTAAAAAGATAAAATAAATAACCAAGATCTGAATTCAAGGAGAATACAAGAATAAAATGCTATAAAGATAATATAGTATTAACAATTATACAACTACAAACTCCATACAACAATTGATGTAAGTCGTGGAGGAGTAAGTAGTTAAGAACAACTTACATCAATTGTTGTATGGAGTTTGCAATTGGCTGCATTAACATATAAAGATGGATTTGGGGGAAAATAGATATTTATTTCTAATCTTATGAGGTGAAGAATTATGTTTGTTTATATTTGTGGTGGAGATTAAAGAAAAAAATAACTTTAAATATATTTATCTTTTTTTCTTACATTTCCCTTTTTCTTCTCTTGAATTTTTTCTTCCATATCTCTTTTTTCTCTTTTAGTTTGTTTTGGCTTATTCTACTGTAATTAAAGTTTTCAGTAAAAATTAGTTTTTAGAAATATATATAACCAATCACTTTACCCGCCATGTTTAAAGGCAAGAGGCTTTTGTAAGTCGGCAGTTCTGTTTAGTAAACCATAATAGTTGATAGGATAAAGATCGAAAGTAAAAAGTAAAAGAGTGGATCTGTAGAGCAAGCTTCTCTGTTATGTGATCTAGAGATGCGTTATTTTGTCTCATGTCTTATATCATCTAATCATCATGTCTTATATCATCCAATACAATTAATGTTTTCAATTCCTTTTCAGGAGGAATATCAGGAATATGAGCCAGAAGCATAATGGTCACAGCTGTTCCCGGCACTTCCACCAGCAGCACAATAACAATTTCTTCTTCCCTATCCACATCCATCTCTCCAAGGGAAGGTCTTGATGCAGATGCTAATGGAGAGAATCCCCCATACCCCATCCTGTCATAAGTTCTTCCTCCAGTTCTGCTCCAAGAGACCTCATCAGGATCAGTGTTGTATGTATTGTGGTCTTTAGCGTTAAAGAGAAAGAATACCGAAGACAAACCCTGACCGCAGTGGTTTGTGTACATGTGTACATTTCAAAGCCCAGCCTTACTGCCTGTCTCCCTCCCAGTGCAATAAGGCCAAATTTTATGTGTCTGTAAGCAGCATGTTGTATCTTCTCTGTTTTTAAACAGAGCACTCCATGTCCTTGACTGGGACCTTGCACTGGGTCCACTGTACATTTGCTTGCACGTGAATCATGTCAACTCCGTTCCATTATCATTGGAACTTTTTTTAAAAAAAAAATCTCTGTCCTGGTCATGTAAAAGAGACTTCCTGATTTTAACGGTGCAGAAGTTGTGTCTATGTATCCTAAACAAAAGGAGCATCTTTCCTGCCCCCAGCACTCTGTATATTTTGACTGTGGCATGGATATATACCTCCCACTGTCGCTGTGTGTGCAGTCCTGGGTTGCTGCCAGTGATGCAGCTACCCATCTCTATGAATAAAGTCAATTCTTGACTGTAACTGTTTTCTTGCTTCCACGTGGTTCATAGGTCAAGAGGGAGAGCAGTTAACCTGTGCTTTTCTGAGAACAAGGTAGTTTTCAATGGGCTAAGTGTCCACATTGCTGACCTTTCAAGGCTTTGAGAACAGTATATTTTGTAATGTCTAAGGGAAGCAGCTGATGTTGCTTCTTACAAACTAACAGAATGATTTTTCAGTGAATTTTTTTTCCAAATTAAAGTATAAGCAATCAGTAAGTAAAATGGAACATCCATTGGAAGTGCTGAACAAGCCCCTTCAGCAGATATGTTTTTTCATCCTAGATGAATAAGCTAGAGGTCTTAAAATTGAACTGCCAATATTGTATCCACCTCTATTGTGCAGTCATACTTGAATCAGAACCCTATACAGTACAAGATTTTTTAAAAAAATTGTAAAGGTGGAAAACATTTAGAAGATAGTCAAAGGACAGAAATACCTTTTCTGAAAAATTGTAACATTTAGGGCTTAGAACCTTGTGGAAAGAAAGTAAGGAATATAATTATGCATGGTGCAGAGAAAGTAAAAATATTTTTTCTCCTTCTCTCATAAAAATAGAATCTAGGCACTTCCATTGAAGCTGATTTGCAGGAAACTGAAGATAGATACAACGTAATTTATAAAATCACAAGAAACAGTAATTTAGACTACTTTTTGACACAAATTCATTGGAAATGTTTCATTAAGCCATCAAGCAGCTTCAGTCCCATAAGCTATCACTAGGGAATCATTATCAGAGAAGGAAAGTATTTGCATTATTGTATTTATTGGCTTCTCAGAGGCATCTGATTGGTGATTGCTGGAGACAGAATGCTGTACTAGATAAGCCATAGATCTGATCCAAGAGAGCTATTGTAGTTTAAAGATAAGCATGTCAAAACACACACACACACACACACTTCCCTATTCGGCCTTAAAATATTAGGGCAACACTGTCTTCTGAGATAATAATTATTAGAAATTAATACAGTCCAGTTAACATCAAAGCCTGCTTATAAGTAGTCGATCTAGTATCCAATTCCAAAATAGTTCCACTGCCATTAAGAATAATGCTATTCATGTGATTGATGAAGACAGTATATAATAAATCTTGATTAAAAAAATATTTTACTTACTTTTAGTGGGAAAATCACGCTTCAGAAAAACTGCCAAAGGGCAGAAAAATGTGTGCCTTCCACTTTGAAACGAGATAAAATTTAAAGTCTTTTTAACCACAAAATCTATTTTTGTGGCTTGAAATCCCTAACAATTTACCAATATCTGAATAGTTGCTAATAACATTATCACTGCTAATTTTCATGTTATTTTGTTAAATTATAGATGGCTTAATAATTTGTGGAGTTTCTTATTACAACTTTTATTTTAAAATCAATACTAATCTTACATTGTCTCCCTTTCCTGTGATAAAGCTTTCTTGATAAACATTCCAGTCTCTTCCAAATTGTCTGTGTGTCTGAGATACATACATATCAAGATTACAGACCGATGTTATCCCTGAAAGTCTTAGAATGATGGTTGTATGTTTGATATTTTAAGATATATTACTTTGTTTAGCAATTCTGAATTGCCCTTTTGAATCCTGTATGTTCTTTTGCATTTTTAACCCCCACAATTGTCAAGAAAAACATGTATTTCCTGCTTAATTGATGACTCCACATACAATATGACAGCATGCTATACAATTTGTCTTGCACAATTTTAGGCCCTACTATAATGTTGCATTTAAGGCTAGCAATTAAACTACTAAACAAAATAGACACAAGGTTGATTACTAAATGATTTCATAGATTATCAACTTTAACTTTGATTTTCTAGAAAAAAGAAAAAATAATTTAATTTATTCATTCATGTGACCTATTAGAACCTATTTTCTTGCAATTTGTTAAAGCCCAAAATACACAGCAAAGAAAACAAAAGAACTGGAAAATATGTTCTATCAATGAAAGTATTGATATAATGGATGAGATGGGAAATTTGTGACAGTAAAATGGCTCATGTAACAAAATTTTAATTTGAAGAGGCAGGTAGGAGACTGAATAAACTGTCAGGATGATGCCTCAGTGATAAACCTGATATTAGTTTACAATAATCACAAATGTTGCAAAACCAACAATATTAACTAAATAATTAGTGTTGTAAAAGTGACCCCTCAGCGAATTGAAACTTAATATGTAAATAAAATTAAAATCTTAAGTGAAATTGCTAGAGAAGTAAAATGTTATTTTTTTTGTTTCCTTGTCCCCAATCTTTGCATGTCTTTAACAATTAAAAGGAAAAAGGATTTTAGAACTGCCTCACAGAAGAGGCAATGGGTGACTATATACATGCATTTATCAAATTGAGAAGCCTCAGATCCTATTCTGAATTGCATATATTTCCAGCAATCACATGTGTTGTCATGACTACTGTACAAAACTATCAAATGAAACTTAAGATTTCTCAAAACCTGAATTGGCCTCAAGCTCCTCTCTGAGTGAAGTAATGGAAGAAGAAAAAAAAACATTCGTCTCCATCCTCCAAAAAGGCTCTGTTGCTGCCATGCAGGATATATACTTTTATGAAAAATGGTACTGAATGATAGAGAATTGGTCTGGAGGAGAAGAGGAGAACATTCACCAGAGATTATCAACATCACCCATGATAAAGACTGACACGTGAAAAAAAGTGAAGCAGTTCCCAAATGGGAATATATAGCTAGTCCTTATTTAACAACCACAATTGAAGCCAGCACTTGGTTGCTAAGCAAAGCAGTTGCTAAGTGAAACTGCAACTGTACTTATTACCATTCTCCAGCTTTTCTTTGCTTTACATACCTGTAAAGATCATAAATGCAAGGACTGGTCATAAAATTTATAAATTGTTATCATGTATTCTACCTGGGACTGTCCTTGAAGAGGATCCAGGAGATTCAGCTGGTGCAGAATGCAATTGCCAAGACAGTTATGTGTGCTTTTAGAATGTACACATTACATCTCTGTTCTGCAAACTGCATTGGTTACTAGTTTTCTAGATGCAATTCAAGGTGCTGATTTTGACCTTTAAAGCTAATGGTATGGGACCATATTATCTTAGGGACTGTCTCTTCCTGGCCGATCCCACTGCACTTACGGATGCAAAGAGGATGCAAAACATAAAAAAAGCTTGCCATCCGTTGAAAATGCTATGCATCCGTTTCAAACACTCATTGCATATGTGTTACATAAGCTCTATCCATCGAGGATCCATCCACTGCGATTTCATCGCGCAAGGTTTGAGCTGCAAAAAACTTTGTGAATGGATGAACTTTCCATGTACAATGTAAATCCGTGACATACGAGCAACAAACATTCTATGTCCCCTATCATCTCGCTTAAATGTCTGCTGTATCCTCTCTGCATCCTCTGGGCATCCTCGCAACTCACATCCGCTGCAGCTGAAAATGGAAAGAGGGAGGAAAGAAAAGGTACGTGGAACGTCTATACATCGTTAGTAGCACCGGAAATAGAAAGGATTGCGCAGTGAACGGTTTGCATCCGATATACATCCACGCGGCATCCCCTTTCTTTCCTTTAGGCGTACGTGATCCGCTTCATCCACTATGTGTCCGCTTCAAAATTCTCCCCCGGAACCCCTCCGGAGGTGTCATCCCCTTCCATTCGCTTTCATCCGCTAGGCTTCCAATGAACATCCGTTTAACATCCCCGCTACATACTTCCCACGTCCTGTTTCTGCATTGAATTCAGGGTGTCATTTATTAATGTTAAACAGACTTTCCTTATTGAATGAAGTCCAACACTTTGGCATCAGTTTTCTAATTTAAAACTGAAGATTAAAATCATTTATAGGCAGTCCTTGACTTATGACCACAATTGGAACCAGAATTTCCATTACTAACAAGGTAGTTAATGAGTCATGCTTGATTTTACTACATTTTTGCCATGCTCATTAAGCAAATCACTGTGGTTCTTAAGTGAATCATGCATTAATTCAGTGAATCTTGTTTTCTCCATTAACTTTGATTGTTGGAAACTGGGAAGATGTCAAATGGCAGTAAAGTGACCCTGGAACACTGCAACCTTCATAAGTACATGCTGGTTGCCAAGTACCAGAATTTTGATCAGGTGATCACAAGAGATGTTGTGATGGTTGTAAGTGTGAGGACCACATAAGTCTCTTTTTTCAGTGCCATTGTACCTTTGAATGTTAAGCAAATGATTTAAGTTGTTGTAAGATGAATGGTGGTATAGAAGCATAGCACGATACCAGGCATGCAGTTAGAAGCACAGTAAGATATCTTGTTCTATTCTAATACCAAGTTGGTGATCTCAACATGGGAAATCCATGACAGCTGTTTTTTTAATCCTAAAGCGACACAATGCTGTCTGAAAGGAAGTGCTGGTACTGTGCTGCACACGCTTAATGGTTGACAATCTGGAATAACAAATAATAATTACTGAGCCTCAGTGTTGTCAATATGTTTTGTCAATACTGAAGACACTGAAATGCCTTCACCATTACATCTTGATAGAGGAGGTAAGGTCTTTCCCCACCCTTCTGGCCTTCAGGAAATGCCTTAAAACTTAGCTATGTATTCTGGTTAGATGGGGCCCTGAAGGAGGAACTGTTGGCTGGAAATAACTAGTGTAGTAACAGAGAAGCCGTCGCCACCTCTCTGCTCCAGACCCATGTTTTGATCTCTTGTAATTTCAATCATTTTTATATTTATATTTGTTTTTACTTCCATATGTTTTATTATGTTTAAGCCACTGAGTATTACCTTGGACAGCAAGATGAGCACATATAAATTAGGCAGGTAGGTAGGTAGAAAGATAATGGATAGATGGATGGATGGATAGCTGTGTTAGTCATTAATCTGTCTTCAAGTGACATAGAACAAAAATTTGTACAGGTAAGTCAAGAACAACTCATTGTTCTGGACTGTTTGACAATTAGTTAATGACATCTGCAGGAAACCACAATAACACAAACATTTGCATGAATACATAATAATATGAATGCAATTGAAGGAGAATTTAAGGGTTGAGACTAAAAACCACCTAACCCAAATGTATCTTCCTGAAAAAAAAAATAAAGCAATTGCAAAAAAAAATTTCCCAGGGCAACTAAAACTCAATTCAGCCACAATAACATTAAAAGCCCAAGGAATACTAATTAGCTGAAGCTTTAACCTCATCTTCTTTTGGCTTATCTTTGCATCCAGTGCTTCAATAAGTGAATTAACGCTTCAATGTAATGTATCCTGGTCTTTGTTCCAGGCATACTCCTACAAAATTCAACAATACCCAATAGGTAATTGAAGATGTTGCATGCAGGTACATAAGTTTTGGCATTTGCATGACCTACATTATGCATTATCTTTTGCCTCACTTGTCTCTCTGAGAATACATCTCATATCCTGCTTGCTGCAGCCTGAAGACACTACTATTTTTGAAGGACAAATCCCCATGATATCTACCTCAGTCTGCTGCTCCATATCATCCCTGGCCCATTTGTGAAGCTACTTAGGGTGGTCTTCACAGATACTCTTCACTTAATGTCTATTCATTCGGTAACAGTTCAAAGTTATGACTACTGAAAAACTGGACTTCTGATATTTATTTACTCATTTATTTATAATTAATGACAAAGAAAAAGAGCATTATCTTTAATGATGGAAGTACATGTACTATCAAAAAGAACAAAACACAGAAAGTGCTTTAACAAAAAAATGAAAAAAATGATCGAAAAATGTTTGTTACAATTCTATATATACTTATTTAATGCAAATATTAGTTAAGTAAGTATATATTTCTGATAGATTTATACATTTTTTAAACTACTGTATTTTGTATGAGTCCCATACATATCTAATGGATTGGCTCCCCCTTCCTTCCTTCTTAATTAGCCGCCCATTTTACCACAAGGTAANCACACACACACACACACACTTAATATCTGCACATGCTACAACCCAATTACAGATGGGGAGGGTGGGGATAGGATTGGGGGAGTGGGGATCTGTTGTTAAACAATCAACTTCCACTGTGATGTTCTCCCATTGGATCCCCAAGTTAACTGGCAGAACCAAGTCTTTAGGTCCTTAGAAAAGATCAGGAGGATTGAGGCTGGCCTCACATTGGGGACAAGATGTTCCTGAGGGAATTTGCAGCAGCAGAGAAGGCCCTTCCCCTGGACCCTGTTAGCTGGAATAATTGGGCCGATGAGATCCACAGCTTGCTTCCTCTGCCAGCACAGGTGGGATGGGCCAATTCAGTGGGGTGAAACAGTCCCTCAAATAGTCTGGCCCCATGCTATGAAAGGCTTTAAAGGTGATGTCCAAAACTTTAAATTGTACCCAAAAACCGACTGGCAATTAATGCAGCTCATGGAGCAATGGTTTTACATGGGTCATTCTTCAGGCCCCAAGAATTGCCTGCGCAACTGCACTCTGCACCAGCTGCAGCTTCTAAATGCTCTTCAACCCCACATAGAATGTACTATAATAGTCCAACAGTAAGATGACTAGGGACTGAATGACTGAGTACATGGACTTCTGACCCAACAAAGGCTGCCACACAACCCGAAGTTGTGGAAAGGCTCTCCTAGCCATGACTGCCACCTGTTCTTTGAGCAGGAATTGTGAGTCCAGGACAATCTCCAAGTTGCGGATCGGATCTGTCTGGGGTACTACCATCCAGAGTCAAAGATGACAAGATGGTGGATCTTGGGACCCCATGCACCCCAAACCAATCAATCTTGTGTGGAAATATAGAGTTGGGTATGGCCAGCATACTGCAGATACCTCAACCCATGGTGATGCACAATCTCATACAGCAGTTTATTATAGAGGTTAAAAAGGAGTGGAGAGAATATCAAGCACTGTGGCATGCCACAAGATAGTGATCCAGGACCTGGACCTCTCATTCCCTAGTCACACTGATGAGGTCCAGCTTCTGAGAAAGGGGTCGAACCAGTGGAAAACTGTGCTGCCCACCCCTAGTCTCCATAGTTGACCCAAAAGGATACTATGGTTGATGGTATTGAAAGCTATTAAGTGAACCTATTGCCCACAATGGGCATTTTTTCCCCTAGAAACTGGAAGTAAATACTGGTTTCTGGAAGAAAACATTGTAAATTATGGTCACATGACTACAGGCTACTGCAAACAGCCGAACATGTGGGTTAGTTACTGAGCAATCAAAATGTGATGACTGTGGGGGGAAGAACATTGGAATTTTTAATTCAAGTTTTAAGTATCCTTTTAGGAGGGGGTCCATTGTAATATCGAATGGTCACTAAGAAACTGATAAGTTGAGGACTACCTCTATAGGCAATCAATCAATCAGGCAAGTGCAATCAGTTCCTCAACCTATTGAATAAATAGAAACATATTTATCTTTCCAATATCCAAAGATATTCCATTTATCTTTGCAAATCAACTTTTTAGGCATAGTAGGGGTACAAAGAATCTATTTATGTTCTCCAGTTGTCAAATTCCATATACTATCTACATAGCTCATATCTTATGAAAAGTTTACATTTTGTTGCAGAATGACATTTATGTAATACATTATTTTCTTCCAAAACTTCGTAAGTGTAGGTCCACAGGACATTGTAGAAACATGTTTTAAAAGAAACATTATCTCTATTACATCTCCAACAAAGTGCTTTCTTGACATATCTTTTCTGTACAAATGTAATGGAGCTCCATAGTCATAATCTGAGGCCTATTGACATCCTTGCTATAGAATTTAAGACACTCCCATTGTTTATACATTTTTTATTCCATTCATTTCTTAACATTTGCAAAACAATTTGATTTATAACAGGTTTTTTGGTTTTGAAGGATTTAACCAAACCAGTTGTTCTGGTATTTCAGGAGTTTCAGAAGCTGAAAATGTTGCTGGTCTAAACTATGATGTAAATGTTGTAATTATAATTATTGCCATTGGGTTACATTTGATAGATGATATCTATGTCTTAACACAGAATATGTTAAAAATTCATCTGTTTCTCAATTTTAAAAGTTGGTTACTCCATAAAGTCAATTTGGCATGTATTGAAGGGTTTAATCTTTTTTTAATTAGCCATTCCATTCCATAACTTTTCAACTGATGTACCGTATATACTCGCATATAAGCTGACTCTAAAACTCAATTTTTTTTTAATCAAATTAGGGGGTCGGCTTATACGTGCATAAATCGGATCTCACACAAACGAACTGACATGACGCCACTTCTCAGATCATGCAACATCATCGATATTACCATACAGTCATACATACATACAGCACATTTTTTTTACTCTGGGCGCCTCCATTTTGCTTTTTCTCTGTCACATGGATCATACCCATGCTCTGATTGGTTAGTATGCGATTCAAATCCAACACGTAGAACCGGCTATTTACAAGATGTAATTGAGCGATGGCGAAGCTCACGAAAATAAGTCAAATTTTATGTCCAGGTTTCTTTGCGTTAAGTAGGTAGTATAAAGAAAAAGATTAATACTTTCTGAGGAAAGAATGATAGCGCCATGTCGTAGACGTAAATAAAGAGAGGAAAAAGAATTGTGTATGGCTGCTTCTTTAAGACTGAAACAGGAAATTGGAGGAGGAGGCTGCACACCGAGGAGAACTGCGAGCAACATATGCAGCAAGCAAGCACAACCTTATTGGGAACGTGAGAGGCATATGAGATCAAAAATATTATAGAAGATGGAGAAAAAGGCATACGTACATTTCGGATGCCAATCCCAATCAAAACATACAAAAAGAGGGCCAAACCATCTGGGACAACCTGAAAGTGAAAAAGACATTCTTGAGGTGGTTTGAGGCTCAGGCAGAATGGCTACAGTGTGTCAGATTGGTCTGCCTAGACCGCTTACAAGCATATGCAGATGGCCAATGATCTGGAAAATACCAGGTATCAACCTTCACTGCCTTCCCCGGGCTGGTGTACAAGGCTTTTGAAGAGACAATGGGATGACCTCATCCACACGAACAAAGGAAAAAAAAGCGCCCAAAGCTACCATCAGATATTTGAGGAAAAGGTTGATGAACTTCCAACGTTTGTGATAAATAAATGACAGACTGGTGATTTTCCCTCTCAGGACACAGGATTGGCAATAAGGGACGAGACCCCCAATGTGCTTTGAACATGCACTATACAGTCGGAAAATAAAAAAAACATGAAAGCGCAAAAGCGGGTGAACAAACAGTTCTTCCCATTAAAGACAACCAGAAAGGCACCAGAAAAACCCATTTTTAAAACTATTGATGGTGACTAATACGAGTTGCACTGCCGATGGGTGAAGCTACCCCCCAATGGTAATGCTTTAACAAACCGAGTAAAAAAAGATCCAAAGAGGACAAATTTCCACAAAAGGTGGAAATCAATTCCATCCCAAACCAGAACATACCCAAAGGACTGGATGGATGAACGAAGGCGTAATCAAATGGAGGAAATCAAGTGTGGAATGGCGACTAAACAATGGAGTTTCTCATGAACACAATCCATGCTAGTTCGGGACCCCAAGGAAAATTCAGCAGCTCAACGGAGAGATAAAATCCTGATTTAAGAAAGCAAAAAGTGATCTACACAGGAGTCAACACACCGTCAGGCAGTCATACCAAGAGATGGTTTGACTGAGTGAAATGTGGCCACATGACCCCTAGCACTCTGTCAGCCTGAACAGAACCCTTCAAGACACCAGCAAAACCTGTGGACTACAGTGGATGGCAGATGGCAAGGCTCGAACGCTAACAAGCCAAAGGAAACTTTCAAATGCCTCCTTTGCCCACTAGTTGTGTCTTGGTCGTGAAGACTGCATTGGGATGACTATTTTTCCAAGAAATGGTCACAGAAATCCTTTTTAAAATGTGTGCATTAGCAACATACTTAGATGTGCAACTGAAAATGATGGAGGAGGATCAGCAATGAGAACTGTGAAAATGAACGACAGTGATGAAGTGGCCAAAAAATGGACAACTGAAGATCAATGATGAAGAACCTAGTGAAGAATGAAGATACAATGTCCAAAGAAAATATGCAATTTGGAGGTCTGTAAACATCCTCTATGGGAGAATCTGAGGATGAAGGTGTGGGTCGAAAAGTGACTAAATTTGAGGTTATTCTGAAGCCAACAACTGGATTGTAACGTTTGTGAACACAACTAAAAAGATAAAACACCAACAGATAATAGGTTTTTATTACTCTCATCTATGCTCTTTGCTGCACACCTTTTGCATATAAGTAGCACATAATAATTAAAACCCATTAATATAGTAAGCATCTAAGAGTTCTCATTAAGCGCCCTGTCATAAGTCAAAACTGCAAGCAAACACTGACTAGGAAGAGATCTAAAACGGAGAAAACACTTGCACATCCTTTGGTTAGGACCGCGATGGCGTCTCCGTTCCTGCTAAGCTACACTTCGCCGTTATTACTTCTCGCTCATGATCTATTTCACTTAGAATCTAGTCACCATTGACATGTTTCATCCACACATTCAAAAGGTTTTCAGACTTTGTCAAAACTTTTTGAGTGAAAAGATATACACTCACCCAAAACGCAAGTCTCCGTCTTAGTCATGAGAGCATTGAATGCAAAAAACGCTAGAGGCATAGAGATCTACACGTGGGAACGGGGGAGCATCATGTCTGCATGCACGTCATGTCAATCACGTTACTCATCATGAATAGTGGGCTATTGATAAAGATCCGCGTATGCTTATTGAAACAAATGGTTTCCACGCTCGCAGACTATTCTACCGCCGAACTTGAATCCGCTCCAGCGTAACGTCCCGGACCGCAGGGAGGAAGTGGAACGACGGGGAACGGACGCGCAGCGTTAGTAGCACGGATGGAGAAAGGATGAAAGCGGATGCAGCACGCAAAGAAAAGCATTTAAAACCAAGAAAAAACGTCGCTGCAGATTGGGCCACCGCTAAATACATCGCATATAAGTTCAAAGCCCATGGAGTAATCAAACACCAGAACAACCCAATGGAAATGCACAAAAGAAATGGATAGTAAACAAATGAGAATCAAAAGACCATCAACTTTTGGCAATCGCTAAACACCATTGGAAAACGCGAATATTAGCGTACTCACTGCACGGATCACGTTATGGCTCTTGCCACTAACATCTCTAAACAATCGTATCTTTACTATGATACCAAGGACAAACGAATACAGCCACATCTACATATGACTTGGTGAATGGATCCACTTACAGAATAGTGTTTCTGGAGCCATGTGCCACCAAAACTTTTGCTCGCTGGCAAATATAGATCCGGACGAATACGTTGTTCAATGGAAGGAATTCGGGAATCCAGAAGCCCCGTTGTAACTGGCACATTACACTACGCATGCGCTAATATAAATCCACTACGCGAGAACACCTAAGGACATTGGATGACATCATTTGGTGATTGCAGTCCGCCATGAGGGAAAAGAAAACTAAACCCGTATGTTCCTAACACTCACCAAACCACACAGAGCCACCCCCAACAAAAGCTTTCAATAGTTTCATCCACCGCAAACAGGGAAAATCAGAGAGGCAAACGGACACAACTAGCGACTACCTAATATCATGATACACTAGAAATCCGTGATGCACAGAACAGAAATGTAAATGCGCGACAATGCGAGTGAACAAGCGTTTAAAAACGCGAAAAAACGTTCGGCAGAGGGAACCTATCGTCGCATTTTAAAGCCATGTCACACAGAACCAAGGATGCAAGAGGATGTAAAATAGGACAAAATAACGCTTAGCCGTAATCCCAAAAGAAGAAAAACACACCACCCAATCCGTGGATAAACACGCGAATGTACCTCACGTGGCTTTCACTCCCAATTTCCTCGCACTCCATCCCATGGACCTTGCCTCTTCACATAAGGATAGATTTTCGGTG
>BHFT01036748.1:0-15598 GCA_004320025.1 Laticauda laticaudata | reverse complement strand
TAGATGATGCTGATAGGCGGTTGGTGCTTTTTGTTTGTGCTACTTGCTGATGCTGCTTCTGGCGGTGTGCTTCTTGCATGGTGTTACTGGGCTGATTCGCTGGGGTCTCGGCACGGTGGTGTTCTGTGAATGTGCTTCTGGAGGAGCTTGCTGATGCTGCTATATGGCAGCTCGGGTGGCTTCTGCTGGTGCTTACTTGTTGAAGCTGTCTCGTCCTGCTGGTCCTGCTGCGTCCTTGCTCATTGGCTTCCATGTGGTATTGCTTCCGTCTGCTGGTCTGCCTGCGTAGCTCCTGGTCTTGCATCGTCTGGCTGGTCTCTGCTGTGCTCCTGGTCCTGTTGGTGTCTTGGCTTTGCTGGGCTCCTGGGTCCGGCTGGTGGCTGCTGGGCGTGCTGGTTGCTTACTCTGCTGCTGTGATCCTGCCTTGGCTTGGTGATACCTCGTCTACTGGTGCTGTGAGATGCTCCATCTGCTGCTGCTGATCTGGTCCAGTGCGTCCTGCTTGCTGCTGATCTTGGTGCTGCTAGGGGGGTGTGCTGCCTCGGTGTGTGGAGAGCAGCCAACAGACCTGGATACACCTCTGAATGATGGGCCATTGTTGCCTGCCAAAGGGAGGAAGAGCCATTTGTCTAACCGCACGGAGAGGAGGCTAATACTCCATCAAGGAGGAACATGAGGATGAGGTGCTGGACGTGCTGAGAGAGAGAATGGTATCTATAGCGGAGGGACACAGGCTCTACAGGGACACAAAGAGAAAGCAGGCTGCTTGGAGAGAATGAGGAGAATGAGTATCTATAGCGGAAGGGACACAGGTCTCAGGGACACCAAAGAGAAGCAGGTGCTTGGAGAGAAGTGGAGAAGCCTGGGCTACACTTCGGAGGTGCTCCTCAGATGGGCTTGAAGCACATGCACACCTGTACGGGAACTGCACCTCAAGAAATTTGGCCAGGGCCGCGGTCAAGCTGCACGGACAGAGAGATTCTATGTCCTGGCCAAGTGCAGCTTACTGGAGGTGAGATCCGCCACCGAGGAGCAGCCCCTCTCACAACCTCTCTCTCAGGCAGCCTGCTGAGAGCAGTCCTCTTCTGGCAGAGAGTCAGCTCCTGTCTCCAGGCAGGTGTTGGGAGCGTGCCACGACGGAGAACCCAGAGAACAGCTGTTCTAACTGTGGCGGAGCGCATGGAGGATTCCTGGCGCAGTGGAGAAAGAGAGATGGCACTTCCACCACAGTCCTACCCGGCATCCTCCCAGCTCCACCTCAAGCAATAAAGGCAGAGAGCCAGACTGGAGGGGCAGAGCGCACACATGCTGCGAGATAAGAGACACCATCAGGAGCAGCATAGATTCTCTCTCTCAGCTGGTCTCACACTGACTCCTATATCTCCAACCGCATCCTTCTCATCTATGTGACCAGACCCTCACAGACCATGCGGAACCCAGGTGATCCAGGTGTGGAGGAGAGATCACCGATCTGTTTCACAACCCTCCGCAGATCCAGATAACCTGCTCCCACCCAGTCCAGGTCTGCTCTCCACCCCCCAGTGATTTCCCTCCCATTCCAAGGTTCCTACAAAGCCCTCACCTACCAGGGTACGGCTACCAGAGTCCGCCAAGCACGGCAGCAGCCCTTCCCGTCCAGGCACAGGTTATTGGACGACACCGTGCACTGGTTCCAGCTCTGATGCCCACCGATGCCACCCTCACCGAAGACACTGTGCCACGTATCAACGACACTGATGGCACCGATCCCACGCCGTCACTCGCATGCCGCCCACGCCAGTTCCTCACCCAGTGCAGACCAGACAGCCCCACACACTGCTCCTTCCACCACAGCCAGCCGCGGTCAGATAATCCTGTCATCAGTACTGGGGCTGACACCCCATGGCATGGAGGAAGGAGTCTCAACATCATGGGGCTGAGCCAGCTGTCTGAGAGCTTCCTCAACACACCGTTCACCTGTTGTCCTCAGGGCGAGCACAGCCGCACCGTGGCGTTCAGACCAGCACTCCAGCAGCAGCCCCTCCACAGCACCTGGACCCTTCACCCCGAGACTGGCAAACCTCTAGTGACAGAGAAGAGTGACAGAGACTGGGTGGCTTCTGTTGACTTTATTTGACACTTGACTTGGTCATTTTCTTTTTACAGCTTGTTATAATAAAGATTATCTTTGCTTCACACACTTGCTATTTATTTTTTTAAATAAAGTCTTGGTGAAACTTTTAGAAATGGTGTTAAGCCTTATGCCATGCTATGTGGATGGGTACAGGATGCATGGGAATGAGGCAGGTAATACCTTTGGGATGGTTTAAGAGAGCTAGGGAGGGCTTGAGATTAGACCTGCCTGGGGATAGATATAAAACCTCGCAGTGCATAGTGGGACTATTATGGTCCCACTCGCCAGGTTACAACACGCCTATGGCCCTTCAATCATTCAGGATGACTAATGTAATCATGTACGTGCAACACATGCCAACTAAAACTAACTCTTTGATTAAATGAGCGTCGATTGTGTACCAACATTAATAGTCGTACGGCACCCATAATCATCCGGTATAAATTCAGGCGAGAGCTATTGAGAAGTCCATCGCATACTTATCCTGCTCTGCCACTCTACACTTGCCCGCAGCTGCGGATTTGCACAGTGTACTCGGAGGGTGCGCTGGCTTCTTCCCTTCACTGTGAGGCCTTGTGGTCCTTGACCAATCCTAGATCTAATCAGTTTCCTTGCCCCCATCCATCCCCCCCCCCCCATGGCTCATTGTTCCCCCCCATTGCCCCATTGCGTTGGTGAGGTCCCGAGCAAGACCCATACGTCCCGTAGGACCCTGCCAACTGACCCCCGTGAGTGCAGTGGTCGCATGAGATTTGTGCAGGATGCAGCAAGCTCTTCCAACAGATCCCTCTCGCCACGCTCCCTGGGCATGCTGGTCATGGGTGGAAAGAGATACCTGGAACCGTGTTCGGCAGCAGATCCAAAAGTGGTTACTCCCATCACCCGGCACTATGCCGTCGTGGAACGCCTGTATGTTGCAGATCCTTACATTCCACGGGTAGGCCTCTGAGGTGTAGGTTCATGAGGTAGGTTCTGATGGAGAAGCGTCAATCCCCACGATGAAGTTAGGGAAGATTTCCTTGGCATGTTGTTTCGCAGTTGCAGGGGGTCTGCCTCTGGGTAAGCCTGATTTGGCATGAAGGATTTGGTTAGCGGCCCACTCCTGTTAGAACGGTGACTGGACGCTTGGTAGTGTTTGCTATTTCTGGGAGACCGGAGGTCACCGTTTGCTGAAAGACATTCGATACCCACGATAGGAGACATCTGAGTACTGGTCAGTAGCCGTCAGCATCCGCATGATGCGAGAGGCGATGTGAAGAGCACCGTTGTAAGTTGAAAATAAGGCTGGGAACCGTGGATTGGCTGGTGCTTTGACAGGCCACCGTCAGCTTGCAGTCCTATGTCTCTGCAACGGTAGTGGGGGACGTCTCCCCGATTCTCATAATCACCACTCGTTGCTCTGACACACTGTCCCTTCCTCCTTCCTTTCAGTAGAGGCCGGCAACTGGAGGAGCTCCCTCCAGGTCATTCTTTGCGCATGATGGCGCTGACACCGACCTTTCTTGAAGCCAGCAAATACTGTGGTCTGTTGTGGTGGTACCCTCCCAGACCGTACTGCATGCTCCTGTAGGTGGTCCTGAGGCCAGGTGGCACAGTCAGTCAGTTGCCCATCCTTTCGAGACCAGGGTACAGCCTAGCGCTCGGCTGGGAAGTTGGTGTTGCCTTGGTCAACCCTGAGGTGGTCAGGCCGCTGCACAACGGTCGTCAATACATGGTCAGGAGGCATCCTCATGAAGTCTCGGAATGTGATGGTGTCTTCGTTCTTCGCTACCACCATCAGCTTGTTGTACCAGTCCGTACTCTTGCTCTATCTCCCCAATCCATCTTCAGACCCACGCACCGCTTCTTGGCCTCCTCCTTTTCTTACCGGTAGAGCTTGAAAGAGCCTGTAGATGGCTTTTGCACTGTATTGCAAAGAACGATGGTGGCTACAAAAGGACGTCTGCTGTTACCATCAATGGATGGCACATGACTGGATGCTGTGGAAGCGGACAAGAGGCAGAATGAAGGCTTCCAGAGGCTCCTGCGCACAGCTCGTCGGCTGTCTGGTATGAAGGTACGATTCCCAGGTTACGTTGTCCCCCCCTTCTTTCATAGGCATATACCCCCGTTTTCCGGCATGTGTCCTTTTGCCTCTCCTAGCGCCATTCCTGCTAGACATCCCTATATATCCGAGTCAGGTCCCTCTGCCGAACATTTTTCGTTTTAACTAATACTTTTCTTTTGTGAGCCTTGCTATTCACGCATAATATTCACTCCTTTTCGTCCGTGCTACTAACGCCTGCACGTCCGTTTCTCCTTTTCCCTTGTGTCGCCTTTCTGCTCTGAACGGATGAGAGTTGTTGCCGGATGCTATTCAGTTGGTACTACCTAAGGCGGATAATAGCGAGACTGCGTAACGCGATGACGACGGATGCAGAAGGATGTTCCCTGTATTGGCCGCGGTATTGAGAAATGGAGGTTGATACAATTTTCCGCTCAAAAAGTTTTGAGCAGCTCAAAACTTTTTGAGCTGATGGAACCTCAGTCGACGGATGCTGGACGGAATGAGAGGAAGAAAAATGGACGCAGTGAGTACAAAATGGTAGCATCGCGTTAACCAACGGATGGCAAGTGTTTTTCTCCGTTTTATATCCTATTTCCATCCGTTGGTGCAGTATGAGATGGGCTTTATTTACATGGTTTCATCCAGGAACTGAGAGGGAGCAGGAGAGGAAGAGGGGGACAGCGGAGGCCGCTATTATTGTCTGTGTTATAAGGAGGACCAGCTCCACAGATAAATACTGCCCCCTTCTCTCTCTCCCTCTTAGCTGCTGGGCGAAGCCGTGTGAAGAAGGGAACAGCAGCTTTAGAAAAGAAATTGTTGGAAGACATATCCTTCTTGGTTCAGTTTCAAGGGGAGAAAAAAACACTGGAAGCATGGAGGCTGTTTGGAAAGATGGTGAAATTGTCGATAGGCTCACATGGCTTGAAGCTCCAAAGTTAACAGGACAATCACATGCTTCGAGATGTTGGGTGAAGGAAAAGAAGGGCCAAGTTGCTGGGAAACCTGTAGTTATATACCCTCTCTTGGGCCCCACCTTGGTGCTTCCTGTTTCTGTGTAAGAAATGTATCCCATTGGCTGTCAGACTCCCAGAAGCAGGGATCTTAGCTAACTTTGTAGGCTTTGTCTGGACCACATAGCTTCACCTGAGTGCTGATTGATACAATCTTCCCAGGCCAGGTGGTGAGATGGGTAAGAGGGATTTGTTATGTAGAATACTCCGGCCCAGGCCTTAATGGCCTGCCCATTAACAAAGTTGGCAGTGAGCTTCTGCTTCTGAGATGAGTTTCTGCTTCTGAGTTTCTGCTTCTCTTTTTAGGGGAAATATTCTGTCTTTTTAAAATTTCCTTCCATATTTCATTTTTCAAGGAGAGTGGTGGGTGCTAACTTCCTACATAGTGGTGGAATTCAGCAGGTTCTGACCACTTCTGGAGAACCGGTAGTGGAAATTTTTAGTTCAGAGAACCGGCAAATACCACCTCTGACTGAAGATTTTACAGTATCCTTCCCCTGCCACACCCACCAAGCCACATCCACAGAACCGGCAGTAAAAAATTTGAATCCCACCACTGTTCTTACAGAATAAAAACTGGTTTTACTGCTTCCCTTGGCTAACGCCCAGCAAGGGAGCAGTTGCTCAATATTATCCCCCAGCAATCCCAAGGCCAACTGGCAGAGCCCAATATTTCCACAGGGGAAGGAAGGTTTTATCGGGCAGTCACTCACCACCCATCTCTGCTCATTTGTGGCAGAGCAATTTCTCCCTCACTGAGCGTTAGCCAAGGGGAAGCAGTAAAATCATTTTGTATTCCTTTGCTAATGCTGCCATTCCCTCTTCACATGGCTTCACCCAGAGCCGAGAGGGAGAAGTGGCTGAAGCGCCCCTAGCATTTTCTCAGCACAACCATCTGCTTTTTGAGATTCTGCATCCTTCACAGTCAGCTCAGTGCCAGTCGTGGTCCCCTTCATGTCAGCTCAGGAAGGAGAGGAACAGGGAGGAGCAATTGCTGCCGCTGCTGAATTCAGGGACAGAAGAGCTTTGAATCTCTTGTACAGCACAACAGGCTACTCACCTCAAAATGCAGTGAGCAGTGAGAGGAGGAGTCTCCGTCCCTGCCACCACTGTGATCCTGGCCAGGAGGGTATCCACTTAGGTGTGTGCATGCGTGCACATGAAAGAGATGAGAGGAAAGGGGAGAGAAAGAAAGGAAAAAATGATGGAGGGAGAGAATGAGAGGAAAGAGAGAAACAAATGAGAGAGAGAGAGAGAGAGAGAGAGAAGGGGCAGAGAGAGGGAGAGAGAAATGAGAGAGTTGGAGGGAGAGAATGAGAGGGAAAAGAGCAGGAAACAAATGAGAGAGAGGGACAGGGAGAAAGAGAGAAAAGAGAGAGAGACGAGAGAGATGAGAAACAGAGAGGGAAAGAGAAAGAGATGAGAGACAGATGAGAAAGAGAGAGGGAGAAAGAAAAAGAGATGAGATGGAGAGGGAGAAAGAGAGAGAGAGAGAGACACACACACAGAGATACCTGTTTAAAAGAAAATTGAAAAATGGCTCTTGAGTGTTTAAGGTTGCAGATCCAGATCCCTGGGTTAGGGAAACACCATGTCATTAAGTGAACCTGATGGTCATTAAGTGAACACTTATGGTTATTAAACAAGTCCATTTTCCCCAATGGACATTTTTAACCTAAAACCAGATGGAATTGTTGGAAACTGGCAAAAAACATAGAAAACCTCTGGGAAGGTAAGTCGTAAATTACAACCTTGCTAAGCAACTGGCCATTAACTGAGGACCACTTGTGTTTGGTTTGCCAGTCAAATGGCCACCAGGCAATGCCTACCCAGTCACAAGGCCACCAAGCCACATCCACTGAGCCAGGCCCCTAGAATTGGTTGTTAAAAAGGTTGAATCCCACCCCTGCCATTTGGATCCTATGACTTTGCTACCCTGTGGAAAAGTCATAGATGAACACCTTATGTTCCTCCTGGATTTCATTTCTTTGTCCATGGCTTCTTTCCACTTGTCCAATTTTAGGTAATGCCAATACTTCCTTATAGTTCCTTGGCTTGTACCTTACATTACAAATGTTTACTTCCGTTAAGAGTTTGCAGCCTAAATTCAAGTCCAGAAAACACACAGATGAGCAGGATCATTAATTTCTTTATACACATAATAATATGAATAAAGTTTACAATACCATTTGTAGTTTCTTTCAAAATAACATTCTACTCCAAAACACTGTCCAAAGCTGAAAGGAACTACAACCAATTTGGACAGAGAGGCATTAGCAGCAATATCCGGGATCTAATGGTTCCATGAATACCTCTATGGTAGGACCTTTACACTCATTACAGATCATAAGCCCCTATTGGGAATACTAGCAGGGAACAGGGCCACCCCAAACATACTCTCCCCATGAATGACAAGATGGTCTGANATACAATTATAAATTAATTCACCGACCAGGCAAGGATATTTCACATGCCGATGCACTGAGCCGTACTCCCCTACCTGAACTTGGAAGTGACCTGGCACCAACCACATCCACCCTACAGATTGAGACACTACCAAACCTACCCATAACTGCAGCGGACATTGCGAAAGCAACAACAAGAGACAAAAAATTGTCACAGGTTTTAAACTGTGTAGGAAAAGGGTGGCCAGAAAATGAGACAGACGTGAATTTTAAACCATTCAAGAACAGGCAAACTGAACTGTCATTATTAAAAGGTTGCATTCTATGGAGGGATCGGGTGGTAATACCTTAAGCATTAAAAGAGCGAGTACTGAATATTTTCCATGAAGGATACCCGGGTATCATAAGAATGAAATCCCTGGCTGGAGTTATGTATGGTGGCCAGGGATGGATAAGGATATTGGGAGATGGGTAGAAACCTGTGCTAAATGCCAAAGATCCCGACCTGCACCTCCTTCAACACCTATACTTGACTGGGAAACATCGAGGGGGCCCTGGTCAAGAATCCACATAGATTTCGCAGGGCCCACAAAAGGACACACATTTTTAATCAAAGTAGACGCTTGCTCAAATTGGCTGGAAGTAAGCGTCATGAACTCAACAACTACAGAAGCAGTTATCAAACAAACTTTTTGCATGGGTTACTGGACTTATTATGAGAAAACTTTTCGCATGGGTTACTGGACTTATTAGTTTCAGATAATGGGCCACAGTTCACAGCATTGACATTTGAAAAGTTCCTCAACGAACACGGAAGAAGGCATGCTTTGACAGCGCCGGGTCGAACGGCTACAAACAGGCAGGCAGAACGCATGGTCCGATTACCAAAGAAACCATAGAAAAATTAGACATACAAGAGAAGATTTATAAAATGCTCACCATACAACACCATACAACACAGTACCTAAGCTCCACTACAGATAAAAGCCCAGCAGAATTATTAATGGGCAGAAAATTAAGATCATATCTGGGTAGATTACACCCCACATCCAGCCCTGAAAAATCAACAGACTCCTCCAGCAAACACCACACATTCGAACCAGGGAACCTAGTCTATGCTAAAAATCTCACGGGGCGGTTATTCATTATATGCATAAGGATGAAAAACTACAGAAAGATTTATAATGGAAGAAGGTTTATGAAGAGGGCTGAGTTTGCAGAAATGGCTAACCTGATTTATTTAATTAAAGAGGGAACATTTATAAAAGACTAGAAATCTTTTATGGACTTTTTGCTGAACATGGATAAAAATCAACTGCTAATTTTGGGGTTTGTTGATTTAAAAGTTTTATTTATGGAAGAAGGAAAGTGTTGAAATGCAATATGATAGGATGTAGACACCGTATTGTTACGTTTGTGACAGCTGGAAAGATGTTTAGAAGTCATTTCTTTAGATATTTTTCTATTTTTTGCTTTTTAGCCATTCTTCACTTTTTCATTTACTCTTTTAACAACTTTTTTTCTATTTCTTCTATGTTTCTGTAGTTATTTTAAACATCTTTGTAAAACCTTCTTTTAATAAAAAATATTTTAAAATTAAAAAACTGAAAAGATATTCAGTCCGATTTTGTATCTTCAAGTCCAGTTTCATAGCCTTTCACAATTACTTGGAGTTGTAGGAAAATCATAAACTGAGCCAAATCAGTGGTCAGTTTATAGAATTTTCTAGATTTTTTTCAACTTTATCTGAAGCATTTCCAGTGCATAGTCCTTCATTCGCTTAAGCAAGAGATAATATCCATTTCTTCACAGAACTGAAGTTGTAAAAGTTGAAACAGACAAAGAAAAAGCTACTTGTAAAGGTATCAGCCTCATAAACAACAACCATTGGGCTTAAGGCCACCAAGTATCATATCAGATATACGTATATATTAAAGGATGGGAGGAAGAATCCTTGACTGTAAATCTTTGAAACTATATTGAAGAATATCATTCCACTAAGTAGACAATCAACTGTTGTATATGACTGAATTCTTGTCTACAATAAAGATTTTAATCTAGCTGAAGCATGACTATTAGCCTGCTGTCAAGCCAGGCTGAAAAATTGATCTAAAATTGTGAAGTATAGTTTACCATAATTTATTGTAAATCCTGTTGAAGAAGTCTGATAGCTTGATTAACTCCTTTTTGATTCAAAATAGCCTAGATTTAAATAACTACATGAATTTTTGTGGCACATTTGAGAGCTACCTTTGAGGATCTGATCAAGTAAGTGACTGCCAGCTATGAAATCCATCACTTATGAAAGGGTTAGTGTTGGGGGCAAGAATAATGCTATGGGCAAGAATGAAAGAGGCTTAACTGACCAGTTTAAAGACACTATCAGATGAAATGCAGGATGAGCTCATCCATCAGGGCATCCAAAATAGGTGACAGCATTAATCAACAACTGTTGGGGCACTGATGGAAGACTTGAAGAACAGAGCATGGGAAGAAAGGAAAGATAACATGATTTTTTATTCTCGCCTTCATCCTCCTACCCATGTAAGATAGACTTTATAACCTAGGCAGTTGCAAAGTAGCAGAGCCTGAGAAAAGTTACATCAATGCACATATGGGAAACCTGACTTCACACATGAATTCCCTGCTAAAGGCATTACCATTCCAAGGCATCACAAAATGTTATTGTGAACAAAAAATATTTTTTCATGAATAGAAGATATACGAGTTGTTAGTTAATGAAACAGTCCCAGTCCTTGAGGTCAGAAACTAGAACAACCAGTACGGTCCAGACAAGTGAGGTTATATGACAACATTTAGTTGTCCCTAATACTCTAGGAAGCAAGTGTGGTATCGGATACAACTGTAAGCCACAGTAGATTTTGGCATCACAGATAAGTTCAGCAAATTACCCACAAAAATAGGCTTTGCCCATTCAGCTTCTTGTTCATGTTGAAATATTGATGGTTTGCACTTCCACTCAGGACCCATCACAGACTGCTCAGGCATTTTACAATTCACCATGGCCAGTATCAAGAAACCTGCCATTTTATTACACTCACATTGTATTTAAAAGTCCTGGTAATAGATTAGCTACAGATGCACAATCCACATATTCATTAGATCCATGATAACATCATCTTTGACGCCGCAAAATGTAAAGCTTATAGATTGCAAGGAGTCCATTCTGTTCATTCAGCAAGTACACTCTCCAACTTAGCCTGTTGAGTATATGGATAATTCTGATATGTTTGCGGGGCACAATGGCTCAGTGGTTAAAGAAGTTGAGTTTGTCAGCTGGAAAGTTGACATCCCAGGTTCGAAAGCCAAGCACCGTTCCTGCCCCAGCTGCTGCCCACCTAGTAGTTTGAAAGCACGCAAATGCAAGTAGATAAATAGGTACCACTTCAGTAGAAAGGTAACAATGTTTGCTGCACCTTGTCTTTGAACAATGCTGGCTCCTTCAGCCTAGAAACAGAAATGAACACAACACTGCCCTTAGAGTCAGATACAACTGCACAGGGAATCCTTTATCTTGAAGAATCACAGAACCATCCTGTCAGTTTTATGACTGAAAAATCAATCTTACTGATTCACACTACCTAATGTTAAATACAGTTTGGCCTGTCTAAAGACATTGAATGATAAGAACTTATAGAAAAGTTTGAACACCCTTATTCCAGTATTCCTCTTATTTTTCAAGAATACTGTTATATATAGTCCATGAGTACCAGCTCCTGAATTCTGTAACTATTAGGGATTACTACCTTCAGACAATTATTTCTGAACTTTTAGAGCAGTTGGAGAAAGCACCCATTTACCAAATTGGAGTGTACAATTTGAAGGGAGTGGTAGTGCAATAAAAAGATTTTGATTGTAAATATTGGAAGGAAGAATAAAAAATCTACATCTTTTGACCTCCAGCTGGCAAAAGTAACTTCTAAAGATTCACTTTCATTTTTCATTATTTTCTGGATCATAATTTGATTATCTATTTAAACAGTTTGCTTTTCTCTAAAGCTCCCGACCTTCACGCCAATCAAGTTCAAACAGTTCTTCAATACTTTCCTGTCAGCCCCACTGGAGACCAGACCATGAAATCAACTTCACTGGAAGGATAAAATTATTTTTATTGATATTAACCGAAACGTACAAATCTGATTGTGCTGTTTCTCCTCTTCCTCCTGCTGGTTCAGTGAAATAGATATGTCTTCCTAAGCTGCTTCTGAAGGTTATCTGGCTATTCTGGACTTAAAAAGTACTTCAGCTCCTTTTCCCTCGATAAAAGCTTCTACATCTCTCTATCAGGATTATCTTCTCTATCTCTATACCTCATGACTACAGCCTTTAGGCTAATTTATAAAACTGTATTGTTGATCACTCTGTGTTGAACTATTTGGAATTCAGTCATGTGCAGATTTGGAAGGAGTTTGACCATTTTTACGATAGAATTTGTCCTAATTTTGCTATTCTGACCTCACAATTGAAAAGAATTGCAATGAAATTCTGAAGCCCCACGAGCCCTTTTTCAGTTCAATCATTCATTTATTGGTTTACCTTTCATTGTACAAATCCCATTCTAGTACATTCTTTGAAAACTTATATTAATGCAACCTAAAATGACATTTGCCCTTTTTGCGACCATATTACACTTTTGGCCATCTTAATTCAAATTGATTGTTAATAAATTTATCTTCCATACTTGCAGCAGAATCTGGTTGATATCATTAAACAGCAAATGCCACCTTTGTGAATACCGAGTTACTAGATGCTGTAATAGATTAGCTTATAAATAAAACCATATCTACAAGCACGTATGCTATGATTTCCTTTATTCCTTTACTTTTTATCAAAGCAGACTTTGAACCAAACATGTTAGATAAAATAACTGCATTTTACCTATCTTTTATTTTTGTTTTTTTCTTTGTGTTCAACTGTGTCTATTTCTTTGAGACTACCTGGACAAATACCTGTAATTTTCTTGGCACAGTTTTTCAGAATTGGACTGTGGATATCAAGTGGCTTTTTTCTTCTTTTTGTACACATGGGGTTTTTTTTCCTTTTTGTTGTTAGTGCTGGATGTTTGTTGAACTTTTTTTAATTTCTTTTTTCTTTGTTTTGTATTTTATCTTTGGTGATAAGAGAATATGTTAAAAAAGAACTAGCAGCTGCAATTTTAATGACAATAAGATTGTATCATAGTATAGATTATTCATGGTCTTTGACACCCTCCAGTGAAAATTTTGTCTGATTTTGTTGCAATGTGTAGTCTGTTTCTTCAGCTACAGTATGCTCCTATTTTCAAGATTATTCATTCCAGTTTCAGTTTCTGCTCAAATTGCAAGAGCTACAAGAATATTCCATTAGAGAACCACAAAAATTAATCTTATTCTGCCATCATGTGGTCAATCCTGAAATCATGGTGCCTCAGACATGCTGATAAATCCTGCCAATACCAAAAGGAAATTAAGCTTTGTTGTTTTATAAACATATATCATATATAAAATTGGATAAATATAAAAAACTATTATAGTGCTTTAGCACAACTCCTGTATGGGAACAACAAGCAAATCAAAATGTTGCAACATTTTGTTCTAACAAAATGTTCTTAGTTTTAAAAAGCAGTTCATGTGGATTGGAAATATGGTTTCCTCACATGATTAGCTCCACTGATTTTATCCAGTCTGTCAGTTATTAATATACATTTTTAAATAAACATTTTCTTTTCTCCTTCAAAGTAACTTGAATAATGATGCCATTATAACATTTATAACATTTGTTTTTGTTCAGAATTACAGGCAACCTGTTTCTATGGTTTTTGTCAAAATTTTCATTTTCATAATTCTTTTTCAGTCTAAGACTATTATTTTTTATGAATTTTTTTACAAAATTAAGACAAGCTATTTTCTAGGTTTGTAAGCTATAAGCCAGCCAAAAACAGTAGATTTGCACAACTCCAAAGGTCTCAAAAATACTTAACCACATTTAGTATTTCTTACATCTTAAGGTGGCTGGGTTAAATATGTGGTAATGGATAAAACTAATGAATGTGGGAACTTGACATGCATTTTCCACATGCTGGTCTAATATCTTATTACTGTATTATTCTATTAACAAAGTTTCCTTCCTCCTCCAAACAAACATAGACACAACTAATCTTTTCCTGGCCAACTTATTTTTTTTCTGCCTTTAAGACAGACTTGACTCCTGACAACTGCGTGGAGAAGTCCCTTTAATTTTCTTAGCAATGTTTTTGGAAAAACTTGTGATTGCCTTCATTTTAGGACTGAGAGCCATTGCCCCAAAATCAGCAGCTGGCTTCATGGCTAAGTTAGGATAAGAGCTAATATTCTCTTAGTTTCTAGACAAACGCTTTTAAGCATCAAACTAGTTCTCACAACTAAATAAACCTAGATATCTAAGAACAGAATTTTCTTTTTCTTCTACTGAACAACTCGTAGCATAGGAATTTGTGAGAACAAAATAAGTGCTGTGATGAAATAAGTGCTGTGATATAAGCTCTGCTCCTTGCATGATGCCATTGTACATATTTGTATGAAGGGAGAAATTTGCAATGTGACATTATCATCTTTGTTTCATCATTTTGATGCAACCACCAGATTCTGTGGACATCTCTGCTCTATTTTCTCATTATCAGCATGTGGTGCTTTGCATCGACAAAGACAGCTTTCTCATGCTTCCTTTTTAGTGTCTTTCAGATATTTGCATTTCTATGAATTATTTGCCATGACTTCCATATTTATGATCAAGCCAGCAATGTATACTGTGCATCTCATTCATTGGTATCCTGAACTAAATCAGACAAATTTGAATAGATTTAACCAGTGTCTAAGTCAGGCCATGTCTGACACTTACTGAAGCTTGTTTAGTAATTCACAAATTAAAATCAAAAAACCTTGCAAAAATTGTACACAAAAGTGCTTTTTAAAGAGGCAATTCAGCTCTGATTCTTAGACAAATGTACACATTTCTTCCTGAGCTCTCTAGATAAGAAAAGTCCTGTGTGATCTGGGATGAGGAGTGGAATATTTTGATTACCAGGTCAGGCTTCTAATTAATTAGTGGGCTTAAGGGATCTCTTTATTTACTCTCAATCTCCATGCCTAATTTGAAGTCCATTAATTTTTTGTGTTTGCAATCTTCTTTTCTAACAGAGTAACATTACAACTTAGAAACAGCTTTTGGAAAATTTCCAGTGGCTGCATCCACGGTTTTTAGCAGCTGAATATAGCCCTGAGTCTCAGACTATACTAATTTATGTTACATAATATAAAATTGAAAAAAAAGAACAATTAAGTTTAAACTTTATTGATGTATGGACAAAATGTATAATTGTCTTCCACACAAAATATTAATTAATTGGTATTATAGACAGAACAAGTGTGGACTCTATTCAACAGACTACGGACAACATTTTTCTTCTCATTTGGAGTCTTAGCCTGGAGGCCAGCTCATCTGACGTCCCCCAAGAACATGGAGATGCATATGATAGACTGACTGAGCACCATCTGGACCGTCATTCACAACCATTCGGTATCCTCTAGTCAGGCCTAATTGAGCTGCACATTTCTTTCCCACAATGATTAAATGGCCAAGAAGCTGAAAAAGAAAAGAAAAGCACATCACTTTAAGATTCCCCCCCCAAAAGTCCAATGAATTGCCAAACCAAAATCAAATTCAGTATCAAAAGTATACGTATACAGTACATCAAAAGTGGGGAACTTACAAATAAAAGGGCCAAAGCAGCTTGCATATTCAGCTATTTCTCAAGTGTTCCTTTCAGCAGTTTTACTTATTACTACACTGAAGATTAGCTCAGAAAAATGATAGCAAAAAAAGGGGGAGGGGTGAATCCCAGTTCTTCCTTCTTTTAACCTGGCATAAAAATGCTTAGA
Organism: Laticauda laticaudata; assembly: GCA_004320025.1. Lineage (NCBI taxonomy): Eukaryota > Metazoa > Chordata > Lepidosauria > Squamata > Elapidae > Laticauda > Laticauda laticaudata. The sequence goes on along the minus strand of BHFT01036748.1, from coordinate 107 downwards.
GAAGGTGCCACCTATGCTCTCAGGGGAGCATTCCCTTAAGGCCCTGTCACACTGGCCGACGGATGCAAAACGTTTGTAAAAAGGACACAGCGGATGAGAAAAATGTT